>CM059197.1:5135714-5161433 GCA_030323885.1 Branchipolynoe longqiensis | reverse complement strand
CAATCAGGAAATAATGTACTCTTTGTACACTTCTGGTGTTGATAATTATGAATGCTAAGTCCAAAAGTGGACTTCTGTGCCGATCCGCTATATGAAGATATATTCAAACATCTGTACCCTCAGAATTTGTATTTGATTATCATTATTTCTTTTGTGGTGTTCTCTGTGGCGGACTGGTTAAAGTGCCTGACTTTCTTCTAGGACGGACTCCTAATCTGAAGGTCAGTGGTTTGATTCCCTGTGCCCCCACATCTGCCAATTTGGATTTACACCACTGTGTATAACTTACAGCGTCATCAAAAGCCCATTTCTCTTATACCATGTCTATGTGGTGTCAATCATCAATCAATAGTTCCATCCTCTAGTCGAGGGTTGGATGCAATGGTTCTCCACTTGTCCCGATGTTGTGCTGTTCTGATAGACTGTGAATAATTCAAGCCTGTCCACTGTGAAATATTTGTAAACCATGATGTTCTTGGTCTCCCTCTCCCTCTGCTGCCATTCACCTTCCCTTCCAACAATGTACGGTATATTGAACTCTGACGAATGATGTGGCCAAAATAAATAAGTTTCTTTGTCTGTATAGTGGCAAACAAGCTTTTCTTATTTTTAATTTTTCTGAGAACTTCTTTGTTGGTGATCTTCTTTGTCCATGATATTTTCATCATCCTTCGATAAGTCCACATCTCAAATGCTGCTAAACGTTTGTACATTTTCTTAGAGATTGTCCATGTCTCTGCCCCATACATTAGAGTAGACCACACATAACACTGAAGAATACGCTTCCTTGTTTGTATTAATATCTTACTTGATGTTAACACTCTATACATTTTGGAGAATGTTGTTCGGGCTATTGTTATCCTTCTTTTAATTTCTTCCTCACATCTCCCATCATTTGTAATCTTTTGTCCGAGATATATGAATTCGGATACTTGTTCTATGTTTGTGCCATCTATGGTTATATTGACATTTGGTTTATCTGTCTTTTTACTTATAACCATTGTTTTGGTCTTCCTGGCATTCATCTTCATGTTGAATAGTATTCCAGCTTTATTGATTCTATTCACTATATCTTGTAGGTTTTTCTCACTGTCTGCTAGTATTACACTGTCATCGGCATATCTAAGATTGTTGATGTTCATGCCACCTATTGTCACTCCCTTGCAATCTTCAATGTGTCTGAAAATCATCTCTGTGTACAGGTTAAATAGACATGGTGACAATACACACCCCTGTCGAACTCCTCGTTTAATCATAACTTCATCCGATAGGCCCTGCTCCATTTTTATAAATGCACGTTGTGTCCAGTATAAGTTCACAATTAGTTTAATGTCTTTGCCATTGACACCAATATCTTGTAAACATTTGATTAACAGTTCATGATTGACTCGGTCGAAGGCCTTCTCATAGTCAATAAAGCAGGCATAAACATCCTGGTTCACTTCACAATAACGTTCACAAATCATTCTCATATTGAAAATCCCTTCACGTGTACCTCTTCCAGATATAAACCCACTTTGTACGTTACTGATTTGTTCTTCAATTTTCTGTCTGTTTCTCAGTAAAATTATTTTCAGGATCATCTTCAACATATGACTCATCAGGCTTAGTGTTCTGTACTCAGTACACAATGTTGGTTTTAGCTTCTTTGGGAGTCGTACAAATATGGATTCATTCATATTCAATGGTATAAATCCAGTCTCATAGATGTCATGTTACTAGCTTATGAATGATTTGAATCCCCACTTCATCTAGTCCTTTTATCATTTTCTGATGTTATCTGGTCACTTCCCAGGAGCCTTACCTGCCTTTAGATCATTGATAGCCTTCTCAACCTCTGATACTAATATAATATTCCCATCTTCTTTCTCAATTGTGGGTGGGTTCCCTCTGTCATCATTGTATAGTTCGTTTACATATTCTTCCCATCTGGACTTTATTTCATCTTCTTCAAAGAGCATTTTGCCGTCTTTGTTCTTGATACATTTACTGCTTCTCTGTCTGTATCCTTGACCTGTTATCTCTTTCACTTTCTTGTGCATCTCTCTTGAACGATGTTGAGACTCAAGTTGTTCCACTACTTCACACTTCTTATTCCACCATTCATCTTTAGCTTTTTTGCATTCATCTTCTATTTCATTCTTCAGGTGTTTGTATTTAGGTGGATCAGTGGTTTTCACTTTCTTCCTTTCTGCCATCTTTTCTAGTATGGTTTGCATCATCCATGATTGCTTTGTCTCTCGTTTTTTATTTGGTAACACCTCCTCTGCTGACTTGACCATGCTTTCTCTGAGAGCTTCCCATTCCATTTCAATGTTGTTATACTCTCTCTGAGGAGTTTCTTCATTCATCAGTACACTGAATTTGTTATGAACAGAGACATTATACTTAGTTCTGTATTTTGCATCTTTTAACATGTTCATATCCATTTGAATGTTGTTTTAAATTTTGTTCTGCTGTTTCAATTTCACTACCATACTGATTACTACTGGATTATGATCCGAACATATGTCAGCACCTGGATATGTCCTTGCCTGTTTGATACAATTTCGATATCGTTGGTTGACAAGAATGTAATCGATCTGGTTCCGACATACATCACCAGGGCTCTTCCATGTATATAGTCTTCTCTTTGGATGTTCAAATAAGGTGTTAGCAATTACTAGTTTTGATGTCAAACAGAAATTTATCAAGTATTCACCACGATCATTTCTCTCACCTAAGCCAAATCTTCCTGTTACTGGATATTCATGTTGTTCTCCAACTTTCGCATTCCAATCGCCCATAACAATTGTTATTTCTCCAGACTTGGTGTATTCCATTACCTTTTTGATGCTGTCATAGAACTCGTTGACTTCTTCATCATCGTGATCTGAGGTTGGTGCATAAACTTGCAGAATGTTTATATTGAACGGTTTTCCCCTCAGCTTCATCATAATAATTCTGTCAGATACTGGCCAGAATCCAATCATTGTGGCGGCAATGGACTTCTTCATCATAATTCCAACGCCATACTGATGTTTTTCATCTCCAGAATATATCATATCTACCTCACTATCACCTATCCTCCCGTCACCCGTCCATCTCGTCTCAGCTATACCTAGGATGTCAAGGTTTAGCGCTGTCATTTCCACTTTCAGGTTGTCATATCGGCCTGGTTTGTACAATGTTCGTACATTCCATGTACCAATCTTTAGCACCTTTCCTCCAGTTTTCAGTTGCCTGACATCAGATGCATACCTTCCTATTTTAGGCTTTGAGTTTACATTGTCATTACGAGGTTTCTTAATAGTTGAAGGAAAGGTGCCTCCACTGTAGCTATTAGAAGGCTTCCCCGCAGAGGGACCAGAGTTGTCTCCATCTCTAAATTTGTTTCCATTAATTACCATTGCTTACTATGGGTAAATACTTGGTAGGTTCCCCTTCCTTTCCAAGGTGACTGGCCACTTACTCATCTTTGTCAGAGTGTGCCCTGATGAGCCACATCATCTTGCTGTTACACCTTCAAAGCTATTGATCTTCTAACTCATCTGCTGCTCCAGTCTTCATGCACTTGAAGGGGTGACATCCCCTGACCACACCAACAAAGTTGATGTGCACCGCACTTAGTTTAGGCCGACAATTGAGTCGGTATGGCCGCTGGTGTGCACTACCAACTTCTGGTCTTCCCATAAATGGGACTAGCCGCACGGCAGCGGGGGTTTTAAATCAGAGTTTACCTTCTCCTAGATGAGCAGTCAGCCAAGATTGACGAGCCCCACCTGCCCGAAGCATCTGGTTTTGAGGCGCCAGAGATCCGCCTTTGCCCCTTCTCCCGTCAGTAGAAACAGTTTCGCCTCGTGAAGGCCGGGAGTTGGACTCGGTTATCAGAGGCTGTTTGATACGCATGCCATGAGAAAGTACTTTATAGGTAGTGAGAGCTTATCCTCACTATCACTTCCGGCAATAATAACCTTGAAACCCTATGTGGTGTAGGAGGTTAAAAATCCCTTGGGTTGGTAAAAGTGTAGGCTAGGGCTTTCTATTGACTAACTGTCTAATGGTGAAATCCATGATAGGCAGTATAAATCTTCAAGAGAAAAGAAATCAACTATTCATATTATGATTCGACCCCCCCCCCACACACACACAATCTCGCCCTCAAAACACATTTACTGGGACTGGGAGAAGTTATTCAAGTTGCATGATCCGATGTAAAATATAAATATATTATTTTGATCATTATCAAATACTTTACATTAGTTTGAAGTAACTTATATTTTAAAGAGTTAATTAGGGAAATGTTTGAAATGAAAATATACTAAATTAATGTTGGTGTTCACACCGGAGTGCTGAACATATAGACTTCAGCAGTGACATGATTGTGTTATTAAAGTTGCATAGTCCGATGAAAACATCAAATTTTCAAAACCAAAACATTTATCTAGATTTGATTATACATATCTAGCTTAGACACTGTTGCAATTATTAAGCATTTGTCGCCACATAAAAGGGGTACTGAATCAAATTAACAGAACCTGTTACTGTAGAAGCCTGTGGTGTCAGAGTTTTGGACCAAAATTAATTGTGTGTGTTTGCGCTTCAAATATCTCAAAAGTTAGCCATTTAAAATAAAAGTTACTTCAAACAAAAGTAAGGTAGATTATAACGATCAACTTATTATATTTATCTCAGAAAATGACAGAAACTCAAAACCATCGGACTATGCAACTTTAAATTTACACAGTATTCCTTCTATGCAACAATCTGTTTAAAGGAGTATACCAATATCTATATTGAGTATGTAGGGTCAGTCTCGATAAGTATTTTGGTTTTGAAAATTTGATGCTTTCACTGGACTATGCAGCTTTAAAAGGAAACTGACCCAGCCAATAGGTCATGCACTGTATTTCCGGGTGCCACTTTAATGAGGCTAGGGCGCGCAGGTCTGTCTATGCCAGGTGAGGTTTTCATGGGAATTGCGGGTGTTCTTTCCAATAAGGGTAGGACATGGTTTATAAGGGTCCTTGAAAACCTGGAAAGGCCTGGAATTTGATAAATCAGGATTCCAGGCCTGGAAAAGTCATGGAATTTGTCTAAAGGTCCTTGAAAATCCGTGAAATGGAAAATCCTGGCTATATATATTCTGTTAAACCTATTTTTGCCGACATGCCCAAACCGTAATCAGTGTTTTTTTGTATTTAAAGTGAATTTGTGGGTTTGTTATCCTGCCTCTTGATTTTTATTTTAAAACTATAAATTGCTATACTCGTTGTTATTTTGTTATGCATATTTACACTTCACATCTTACACAGTGAATCAGCTATGAATACGGACGTGTTTCGGAGCACTTTAATTTAATAAATGTCTTTAAAATGTACTGGAATTTTGCACTGAAAGGTCCTTGAAAGGCCTGACAATTCCTGGAATTTGATATGTCAAAATGAGTATGACCCCTCTAGGATGTCATTTGGCGATGACACAATTATTTATCATATTTATAGCTTAGCCAACACATGGTTTTATGCTGGTCAATAACTTGGTGGTGGTGGGAACTGGGCCTGAGACCGTTCATTCGACCATGTTATAGATAGATGACTGTATCCTGCAGCCAAATAGAGCCCCCCCCCCCACACACACACCGATCTCGTCCATACGACATACTCCCCGCCCCCCTCACACATACACATACACACACACCCAACACACAGTGCAGGGGGACATTGTTGTCCGGCAGCACTCATAAACAACTCCTGCTCAGCACCTAGATTCATGCACACTCCACACATTATGTTACACTATTAGTATCACTGACATTATTCAACTAGGTATATAATCCGATTAAAACATCAAATTTTCAAAACAAAAACAATTATCTAAATTTGATTCCACATATCTAACTAAGATACTGGTGCAGTTATTAAACATATGTCGGCCCACAGAAGGAAATACTGAGGCAATTGAATCAAACCTGTTACGGCAAAAGCCTATGGGGTCAGAGTTGTGGCATGCTTGCCAAAATTAATTTTGTATGGTTGCACTTTAATTATCTCAAAAGTTAGCCACTTAAGATAAACGTTACTTCAAGCTAAAATAAGGTACATAATAACGATCAACCTAATGTATTTATCTCAGAAAATGTCAGAAACTCAAAACCATCGGACTGTGCAACTTTAATGGAACAAACTGGACTCGGTGGCCGAATTGTTAAGAGCACTAGCTTCCTGAGGTTCAAAACCCCAGCCGAGTCAAGCTTACAAAATTGCTGCTTGCTGCTGCTTAGCCTGGCGGTATGGCACTATGCATTACTAGGATAGGGCAAGGACTGGTTGGGTCAGTGTCACGATAATGTAACTAGAGTGGGATATTGGTTCATGGTGCCGACGACCTGGGCTCAGTAGGGCATCACTATAAATTATAATATAAAAGTCGCCATGAGTGCGCGCACTGTCTGTCACAAGGTCGTCGTCCATCTTGATGTGGCCTTAGCTGTTGCTAGCAGGTAAAACCCCAACAAACACACACAAACAGGCGGCGTGTCGCTGACACGGCGTGCTGGCGTGCTTCTGGTCAGTGTGACTGTATTCTCCCCGGTTGACGAGGCGCCCCCAGCCGCCAGGTGCCGTTTACCGGGCGCCATTTCATTTTGTGCGCGGCGTGGTCCCTCCATCTCAAGTTGCCGCCGCCCTGCTCATTTGAATAATGGCATGTGTTGTTCCGCTGGTAGCCGGCTGTGGCTAGTCAGCAGCCGAGTGTTACCACTAACACGTCAAGGAACACCGTCAAAACTTGACAGACGATGTGCACTATACAACTACTACCAACCTGCCCTCTAGTGGCAGTGGCAAGAACTAATTGTAATATGTCGGGACTCGGCCGTCTGAACCCCAAACATTACTTTGCTCCACAGGTGTGTTCTGACAACTATCTGTCAGTCCCCACCTGTAATTACTCTCAACAACTCATAAGGAAGAAAGGAAGACAAGTCGTGCAAGGTTGACAGTCAAGAGATTGTGCTTTATTGGCATCAACTCCTGTTCACCTACTGGCGACCTATCACCCTCACGCCTTACCAACTGCCCACACAGATCTTCATGACTCTTGCTGGTGTATATCAGAATCATTGCTTACAGCCTATTGAACCTGAGTCCAATGGTTGTTGCACACAGCTCAGTGTCTTTGGAATAGATGTTGCTAGTTCGAGTGTAGAAACTGGAGTCCTCTCCAAGAGTGCTTCTGCAAGAGTGCCTCATGTGGGGTCTGTGTGGCGGGTATAAGGAATGCAGGTGACTGGGCTCACACACCCAGCCAATCAGACACCCTCTATAGCCTGGGTGGGTGACGCCCTAATAGGGGGCAGCTGTCACTCAACCCCAGCTGCAGGTGGTGTCCATAATGTATGCAGGATGGCTGGGTGTGCTTGTCCATCGACCCCTGGTAACAGGTAGTTGCAGACAGTTACAATAAACATATATTAAAATGCTCTTCCCATCCACTTGCATTTTTACTAGTGCATGGAGGGAACATTTCCATAATAATTAACTGTCTCTTAAATATGAACATCACATGACAATCTCGGTCACTATGCGTTAATACATTGCATTGGAATGAACTGAACTAAAAAGATTCATTGCAGGACACTCGTTCCTGCACTATGTTGAGTACCTAGGCTGGACACTATACAGCATAAGAGCTTAGATCAACACGCACGGTAGATAAAACGCAAAATATTTGCCGACAAATTGTTGGTGACCCGGACCTGTGACTAGTGTGAGTGCTTTTTATCTGCTTGATTTGGTTGGTATGTATGCAAAACTCAGCGCAATCTGGGAGGCCTTTAATGTACAAATTCTACAATTTGCCCGACTGATCATTACCGGGGGAACTGACGGTCGCATTGTCACCAATATCGGCAATAGTAAAAGCTTGTCTCTCCCATCCAACATATATTGGGGTTTTATGTTCTAGCAACATCCCATGGTCATACCAGAACAGGGATCGACACTCATGGTGCTCTCATGGCGACTGCATAGTGCTGACCCACTGCGAGAGAGGGCCGCCAGCACTATTAGTATTGTCATGGGGGTGATGAAAATGGGAAATATTGTGCCCACATCTCTTTGCATTCTGGGTCAGTGTGTGCTAACCATTCCACAACCTAGGCTCGCTGATATCACCACACTATCCACGCCTACCTGTCTATGTGGTTACTTGCCACTACACTCGTCCCCCTGGAATTGTAAGTATTTTAATGCTTACAATTACATACATACAGGCAATGCACTAACACATAGAGACACAGGGTAGGTTCAACAACCATACACTGCGTAGCTTGTACAGGATCATGGCCATGGCAACCAGTCTTGTGGGGGCTGATGAAAATGGGAAATATTGCATCTAGATTGGGATTCGAACCCACATCTCTTTGCATTCCAGGTCAGTATTCTAACCATTACACTACCTAGGCTCCCTGATATCACCACACTACCCACGCCTACCTGTCTATGTGGTTACTTGCCTGAGAGGTCAGTGCAGACCACTACACTATGAGTATGATGCACTCAGTCAACACCAGGCAAACAGCCAGTACCAGGCAAATAACCAACACCAGGCAGACAGCCAGCACCGGGAAAATAGCCAGCACCAGGCAAACAACCAGCACCAGGCAAACCGCCAGTACCAGGCAACTAACCAACACCAAGCAAACATTCAACCCCAAGCAAAAAGCCAGCACCAGGCAAGCATCCATCACCAGGCAAACAACCAGCACCAGGCAAACTGCCAGTACCAGTAAAGCATCCATCACCAGGTAACCAGCCAACACCAGGTAAACAATCAGCATCAGGCAAACAGCCAGCACCTGGCAAACAGCCAGCACCAGGTAAACAGCCAACACCAGACAAACAGCCAGTACCAGGCAAATAGCAAGCACTACTTGCCTGAGAGGTCAGTGCAGACCACTACACTATGAGTATGATGCACTCAGTCAACACCAGGCAAACAGCCAGTACCAGGCAAATAACCAACACCAGGCAGACAGCCAGCACCAGGCAAACAACCAGCACCAGGCAAACAACCAGCACCAGGCAAACAAACCAGCACCAGGCAAACAGCCAGTACCAGGCAACTAACCAACACCAAGCAAACATTCAACCCCAAGCAAAAAGCCAGCACCAGGCAAGCATCCATCACCAGGCAAACAACCAGCACCAGGCAAACTGCCAGTACCAGGAAAGCATCCATCACCAGGTAACCAGCCAACACCAGGTAAACAATCAGCACCAGGCAAACAGCCAGCACCAGGCAAACATCCAACACCAGGTAAACAGCCAGCACCAGGCAAACAGCCAGTACCAGGCAAACAGCAATCACTAGGCAAACAACCAACATCAGGCAAGCAGCCAGCACCAGGCAAACATCCAACATCAGGCAAGCAGCCAGCACCAGGCAAACAACCAGCACCAGGCAAACAGCCAACACCAGGCACACCGGCAGCACCTGGCAAGCAACCAACATCAGGCAAACAACCAGCACAAGGCAAGCAGTCAACATCAGGCAAGCAGCCACCACCAGGCAAACAACCAGTACCAGGCAAACAACCAACACCAGACATACAGCCAGCACCAGTCAAACAGCCAGCACCAAACAAACAACCAGCACCAGGCAAACAGCCAACACCAGGCAAACAGGCAGCACCAGTCAAACAGACAGCACCAAGCAAACAACCAGCACCAGGCAGACAGCCATCACCAGTCAAGCAGCCAGCACCAAGCAAACAACCAGCATCAGGCAAACAACCAGCACCAGGCAAACAGCCAGCACCAGGCAGACACCCAGCACCAGGCAAGCACGGCGACTCCCGTGGCGCAGATAACAAAAGGATGCCTGCTGGTCTCGTTAAGTCCGTTTACACAAACGTCGCCAACCCACAACCGCTGTGAAAAATACTTATTTATATAACTATAAGTGTAGTCGTCTGCGCTCATCTGACAGTCAAGCAGCCTCGTGCACACGTAGGTGTGGGTAGGTCCACTGCGCCATTAGTTAGACTAATGGTCAGGGCGCTTGCCCCGGAATGGCAGAAGTGTGGGTGTTGAATACCGCAATAGCAGAGCTGCCAACCATTACGATTTCTGCGGAATCATTACGATTTTCTGCCTTTCATTATGCCATTACACCGCTACTCTGAAACATCATGGAAAATCCATCTTTTCCACACTTATATATGTACATGTATATATATATGCGTGTGTATACTATATACATATATACATATGCAAGTGTCTAAATGCTTATTTACATGTTGTTGAGGGTGTTTAAAAAAAACACGACAGAAACTTGAAGACAAGAGTAGGCCTCAAACCCACACTTCTGCATTCAGGAGCTAGGGTCCTAACCATTGGGCTCTCTAGGCCATGAAGCTCAAGTGGAGATGTGCTATGTCAGCAGTATGATATGAACAAGTTAACGCTTTCCCATTTCTAAATGACTTTAAGTGGTTTTTAAAAACAGTTTAGGAACACAATATGGAACTATATCACATTCTTATGATGTTTGAGTATTATTAAATACAAAAAAACTATATAAAAATATATATGGGCCATAGTCCACGATTCACGTGGTGGGGGTGTGGTGGGTGCATGGGGTAGTGGTGTGGGTGATGGCTTGGGTGGTGGTGTGGGTGGTGTTGTGGTGGGTGGTGGTGTGGGGTGGTGGTTTTGTGTGGTGGGGTGATAGTGGTTTGTGGTGGTGGTTTAGGGTGGTATGGGGTGGTGGTGTGGGTAGTCGTGTGGGGTGGTTGTGAGGTGGTTGTTTGGGGTTGTGGTGTGGGGTGGTAGTGTGGGGTGGTGGTGTGGGGTGGTCCTGTGGGGTGGTGGTGTGTTGTAAACGTGCCGGATGGTGGTGTGGGTGGTGTGGACAAGTCAAATGAAAGCACTACAGGTAATGAAGGAAACAGGTTAAGAGTGAAAAGTAAGAGAGTGAGACTCTTCAATTTATTGACTTATATAGGCTTTTTAGAATTCAAGATGGCCGTGGTCACATGACTCCATTCATCAATCACAGTACAATGCAGTGGTCACATGACTTAATCCTCCAATTAGAATACAATGCAGTGGTCAATGATCATAACAATACCATGTGGGGGGGGGAGGGGGCATGTGAGGTGACTCTTCCAAAGACTGTTCCTAGCAAATCCAGGAAGTGACACTCCCTCCAAAGACTATTCAATTATACAAATTCTATAATACAGTGTGATGTGTGGTGTGTGGTGGTGGTTTGGGGGTGGTGGTTTGGGGGTGGTGTGGTGTAGTGTGGGAGTGGTGGGTGGGTAGTGAGGTAACTTCGGCCATGTGAAGTAACTTTGTGCTATTTGTAGGAGTATGGCTGTCAAATGGTGCCACTTAGCATTGGCGCCGCCTAGTGGCGCGATTAGACACAAATAAACCGGACAGCCACGGGCCAAGCACGGTGTAAGTAGAAATGGGTGAAGCCACATGGCAATGTCACGCTTTAAGCAAACACCGATATAAAGTATAATAGTCAACGCCCCCTGTTTACAATCATGGTGTTAGTCCGACAACATTTGGGCACCCGGTGACCACTTTGTTTGGTATTGCGTCATGAATTGTGATACACGTTATGCAAATATGTTTGCAATATTAGTAAAACGCATTATGTAATATCACAAACTGTGCATGTTTGTTTGTGAGGAAAAACCATTAGACACTACCTTGTTATTATTATTGTTCTTGTTATTGTAGTTATTATTATTATTATTATGTGTGTGTGAATATATAATATTCTCATAGCCAATAAATAGGCTAACGTACTTTTAATAATGTGGTTACATATGGTTATTCAATATATATTAATTTATTAAACCCCTAAAATCAGAAATATTGCGCTAGAGAGGGAGTCGAACCCACATCTCTTTGCATTTCGGGCCAGTGTGCTAACCTTCACACCACCTAGGCTCCCTGGTATCAACACACTAGCTATGCCTACCTGTCTATGTGGTTACTTGCTTGATAGGTCAATGCAAACTACTACATTATTAATAGCACATTCTCTCTGGTGATATAGGCTGCAATGCCAGCGGATGGCCTGTTTGATATCACTTTTTCTTTTGTCACGATCAACTATTTTCTTCTGTAAACATAGATTCTAAGTACAGCCTTTTTTTCAGCACTGAGTCACTGGTTTGTGTTTCATATTATATGTTGAAATGCATTGGCTTTGTTTGTTTTGTTTGTTGTTTTAAGTCATAGCTTATTGTGGTGTTCTCTGTGGTGGAGTGGTTAGAGTGTCTGACTTTTTTCTAGGTCAGACTCCTAATCTGAAGGTCGGCGGTTCGATTCCCCGTGCCATTGGATTTCCACCGCTGTGTATAACTTACAGCGTCATCAAAGGCCAGTTGCTCTCATTCCATGTCTATGTGGTGTGGGAGGTAAAAAATCCCTTGGGTCGGTAAAAGTGTAGGCTCGGGCTTTCTATTGACAAACTGTCTAATGGTGAAAACAAGCCTATTCAGGCTTATCCATGATAGGCAGTATAAATCTTCAAGAAGCAACATCTAAGGTCATATCAGGACGGGTACCAACTTGTGACAGTGTGCACTCATGGCGACTTTATAGTGCTGTCCCACTGGGAAACCAGGCCGCCAGCACCATAACCTGATATCCCACTCAGTCACATTATCCTGCCACTGAGCCAACTAGTACTTGCCCTATCCTAATAATGCCGAGCCGAGCAATGCATTGGCACTTCAGAAGAAATCAAGTCTAAAAGCTATGTGTTCATGACGTCATTTATCAAAGCTTTATAGTCCAGGTATTGGGGTTTATACACCCAGGTTTCTGAGATGCGTTTCGACTGAGATTCAGATTATATATTGAACAATAACATCTAAAAGCTGCACAGTCCAATGAAAGCATCACATTTTCGAAATCAAAACATGTATGTAGATTTAATCCTACATAGTTAAATTAGACACTGGTGCACTTATTAAGAATGTGTTGCTGCATGGAACTTAGAAGGAAATACTAAGTCAATTTAATTAAAAGACTGATGAAGTCTATGGCGTGGGAATTTTTATTTGCATGCCAACATTAATTTGTTATGTTAGCCCTTGAAGTGGCTCCAAAGTTAGCCATTTGAGATAAAAGTTACTCCAATCTAAAGTAAGGTAGATTATAGCGATCAGCCTAATGTATTTGAGCCTGTCTCAAAAGGTGATAACTCTTCTTTTTTTTTGTCCAGTGTAACGATTGACACAAAACAGCACAGAAACGGTTACACTGAAAACGCAAGGACATTTGCTTCAAATTAATATGTATTCTATTGGGATTATGAAATACCATGTAAAAAACAAATCAGCTTATCCTGAGCAAATGCATAAGCAGATAGTATGTTGATCGTTACAATTGACAAAGTTTTGTCCCATATTGCTTAGCACCTTTTGAGACAGTCTCATTTATCTAAAATAAATGGCAGCAACTCAAAACATCCGACTGTGCAACTTTAATATATAGGCCCCCTACAATTATTCATATACTTTATATGTGTGTTTGTTAGGATTATATAATACAGCTAACAACAAATCTATTATACGGCTTTCTAGATATATTTGTTCATAATATATGTTTGAGAGATTCTAGGAGCGAGTATCCTCCTTTCCTATCTCAAAAGTCAGATTACAATCTCCACCCACACCCCCGTCACGTTTAGAGGTGCATAATTCCATGTTTTTGGGTGTTGTTGTTTTTTTAGCTTCTGCAATCATTTAAAAATACATATACAGTAAAACCTCTCTAAATCGACCGACCTTTGAACCGACTTTAAGTGGTCCATTTACTGGGGTGGTCGGTTTAGGGAGTTAGAATATGGTTACAATGGCATCTTTGGGACCCAAATAAAGTGATCGATATAGGGGAGCGGTCGATGGTGGAGGTGGTCGGTTAGGGAGATTTTACTGTATTAGGTTGATCTTTATAATTTACTTTAATTTAGCGTGAAGTAATTTAAATCTTCAATGACTAATTTTGGAGATATTTGAGGTGTAAACTTGCTAAATACTGTTGGTGTAAATACACCAAAATGCTGGACATTATAGGCTTGTATGATGGATTGCACAGTGGAAAGCCCTATTAAATTGAAATAACAGTGTTTGATAATTTATTACCCCAGTTTCTAAGTTTGATCAAATTCGAGCGAGTACTTTGGTTTTAGAAAGTGTTAGGCTTTCATCGGATTATGTGACTTGAATATCGGATATGCAGTTATCTTAAACGTTACAGAATGTGATATTGGAGCCATTCGACTGGGACCTTTCCATCCGCAAAATTTAGGCTCCGCCCACCTGCTTTGTGAACTAGGTTTTTGAATGCAAAGCGGACCAGTCAAATGGCTTCAGTGGTTTCAGCCAATCAGAGCTGTTCTCTGCTATTGCAAATGGCTGCCCTGTATGGGGGGGTGGCCATTTGCAATCGAAAAGAACCAATCAGAGCTGTTCATTTCCCATTGCAAATGGCTGCCCCCAAAGAGGGCAGCCATTTGCAATTGAAAAGAACAGCTCTGATTAGCTGAAGCTACTGAATCTTTCAACCTTTCCATATCAGCCATCTTGAAATACACCATGGGACCTTATGGATGGAACCACAAGACAGATTCGATTCATACGTATAGAAACCCACTTCCGGTCCCAGTCGAATAGGAATTTGTAAAGAAATATTTTGATATGCGTATAGAAAGGCCCAGTTGAATACGTCCATTACTGATGTTCATCAAAGTATGCAGTTTAAATAATGATAGCTTATATTTCAGTGACACTATAAGTATACAATCCCTACCTAATGATATTCAGTTGTTCAAGCACTGTTTGTTGGGGTTTTACACCCTAGCAACATATACGGTCATATCACGATCGGCACCCACTTGTGACAGTCAGCACTCATGGTGAATTTATAGTGTTGCCCCACTGGGAGACAAGGCTGTTGGCACCATGACCCAATATCCCATTCAGGTCACATTATCCTGATACTGAGCGGGTCAGCCATTGTCCTGCCCTATTAATGCTGAACGCCATTTTAGGTAACCACAACTATCAATTCTGTTAGTCATTGGTTTGACTCTGCCGGGTTTCGAAACTTCAGCCCTTCCACAGAGGAAGTCACTGCTCTTACTGATTTAGCCTCCACGTCCGGGTCCAATTTAGCCTCACTTTGTCAATCTTACTTAATCTTAGTTCAAAACTGAATATGCTGTGCCAGAACATTAATGCCTTCCCCAATACAACCTCCCGAGTCATCAATGTGAATCCGTAATGGAACTTTTGAAGCGAATTTGAAATAGAACTTCCGGAAAGTGATTAGCCTCACATTCAGACTTTAAAAGAGAAAGGAGGGAATTTGACATCAATAGGAGAAAATACAGAAGCTGGGTGTAAATGTGTCCGTCCGTGTGTGATGTCATCTTCAATTTGAGATCGTCTTATTACTGAGGACGGATTCGTCACCCATTTGACACCATTTGACATCTGCCTTTCTCCTTCTTGTTCATCTGGCTTTTATTCCATTGCGCAAATGACAAAATCCGCACAATGGAATGAAAGCGCTTCGAAGCGGAGATGTGGTTGGGGGGGGGGGGGTTACTTTATTGGGTTTGTGTCTGGCGACCAGGCACTCTTTGCTATAGATGTGAAAAGCGTCGCATCCCACAAGCCAGAATTGCTTAAAGCTGCACAGTTTGATTAAAGCGTTATATTTTCAAAACGAAGGCATTTACCTAAATTTGATCCTACATGTCCAACTTTCTTGAAGATTTATACCGCCTATCATGGATAAGTCTGAATAGACTTGTTTTCACCATTAGACAGTTTGTCGATAGAAAGCCCGAGCCTACACTTTTATCGACTCAAGGGATTTTTAACCTCCCACACCACATAGACATGGTATGAGAGCAATCAGCCTTTGATGACGCTGTAAGTTATACGCAGCGGTGGAAATCCAAATTGGCAGAGGTGGGGCATGGGGGATTGAACCACCAACCTTCAGATTAGGAGTCCGACCTAGAAAAAAGTCAGACACTCTAACCACTCTGCCACAGAGAACACCACAATACCAGTTGATACCAGTTGATCTTGCATAGGAGGGAATATTAACTAACTTAGTCAATTTAATAGAATGTCCTGTTGAAGCCAAGATAGACGGTGTCCAGCATTTTTATGTGCATGCCAACATTAATTTTGGTGTGTTTGCGCCTCAGATCTCAAATGTTATCTATTTCTAGTAAAAATTACTTCAAACTAAAGTAAGGTAGATTATGACAATCAACCCAATATATGTACAGTAAAACCTCTCTAAATTGACTGACCATGGGACCGACGTTAAACGGTCCATTTCGGGAGGTAGTCGGTTTAGGGAGTTTTTTTTTTATCGTTACAATGGTATTGTATGGGCGATCGTTTGGGTCCCAAATAAAGTGTTCGATATAGGGGAATGGTCGATCTGTGGAGGTGGTCGGTTAGAGAGGTTTTACTGTACGCGTATATATACATATATATATAATATAAATATAAATATTTATATAAATATAAAAATATATATATTTTTTTATATTTATATGAACAAAAAATGAGAACGATGCAACTTTAGGCTTAACTAATTCATAGCATCAAGACTGGCTGAACTTCCTGTTTACAGGAACCTAGGCTGCCATCCTCCAGGCGGCCATCTTGATTAGGTCCTCCCACTTATCATGCATATAAGGAAACCCACTTCAAAGACTTGCTCAGTCTGTTGCAGCTAGATAGTGGGTGAAATTTAAATCAAATTTGACCATCCCCGGCTGTCATCACTCAATCTTCTCCAACTACGCTCATTTAAAATTTACTTTATCCGATGGTTTTGAGTGTCTACCTCTTTCAAAAAAACAAAAAAACTTTACAAAATAAATTTTAATACAAATTGTTATCTTTTCAAGGATAAATATATCGGGGTGATTGTTATAATTTACTTTACTTTAGTTTAAAGTAACTTTTATTTTAAAGTGTTAACTTTGAAAACATATTTGAAGTGGTGTTCTCTGTGCCAGAGTGGTTAGAGTGTCTGACTTTTTTCTAGGTCGGACTCCTAATCTGAAGGTCAATGGTTCGATTCCCTTTGCCCACACTCTGCCAATTTGGATTTCCACCGCTGTGTATAACTTACAGCATCATCAAAGGCCAGTTGCTCTCATACCATGTCTATGTGGTGTGGGAGGTTAAAAATCCCTTGGGTCGGTAAAAGTGTAGGCTCGGGCTTTCTATCAACAAACTGTCTAATGGTGAAAACAAGTCTATTCAGACTTATCCATGATAAGCAGTATAAATCTTCAAATCTTCAAGAAAAAAGTGAAAACATGCCAAATTAATTTTGGTGGACATAGGCTTTGTTTACCAACTTGCAAGCATTTGTTCATCCATTTTCGAGTTTAGCAGCAGCATAGCAGAGGTGCACCAATCTGCAATACATATTCAATGAGTGCACCAGTATATTAAGTCCTGGAAAGGTAGATTATGTCACTATTCCCCTCACTGTACTACTGTGTTTCTTCCCCATGGCAGTGTTAAAGCTGCATAGGCCGATGGAGCATCAACTTTTTAAAACCAAAACAATTATCTAGATTTGATTTTACATATCTAACCTGGATACTGATGCACTTATTAAGCATTTATTGTCAAATACAATAAAGCCTCTCTAAATCGACCGACCATGGGACCGACTTTAAGTGGTCCATTTAGGGAGGTGGTCGGTTTAGAGAGGTTGAAACTGTAGAAGGGAATACTGAGTCAAATTAATATAACCTGTTACTGCAGAAGCCTATGGTGTCAGAGTTTTGGCATGCTTGCCAAACCTACTTTGACATGTTTGCACTTCAAATGGCTCAAAACAACACGGAGCAGCACGGGAAGGACAGAGACACATGAAGCAGCAGAATGCAGCGTAGAGCAACACTGGGAAGGACAGAGAAACATGAAGCAGCACAGAGCAGCATGGAACACCATGGGAGCAGAATGGAGCAGCACAGGGAAACGTGAAGCAGCACAGATATCCATGGGCAGCAAGGAGTATCACGGATCAACATGAAGCAGCACACAGAAATATAAAGCAGCACAGAGCAGGCTGGGGCAGCATAGAGAAACATGAAGCAGCACAGAGCAGCATAGAGAAACATGAAGCAGCACAGAACAGCACAAACCAACATAAAGCAGCACAGAGCAGCATGGTGCAACACAGATCAGCATGGAACAGCACAGAGCAGCATGGAACAGCACAGATCAGCATGAAGTAGCACAGAGCAGCCTGGAGCAGAATAGAGCAACATGAAGCAGCACACATCAGCATAGACCAACATGAAGCAGCACAGACAAGCTTTGAGCAGCACAGCGCCGCACGTGTGCTGTGTGAAAGTGCTGCTGACAATTAGGTGTGCGCCACTGCAGGCCAACTGGAGGCTGACATCTGATAGCTGGAGTCGGTCAGCACGTGGCATTCTTGGGTTACTTGTAATTCTCCCAAGCCGCGCGAAATGCTATATGAGTTGTGTACTAATTTTGCTGAAGCTGCACAAGTCCGCTTACACACGACGCACCAGTGAAGTTTGCACGTGTGTGTAACAGAATGGTGCCTGTATCTGTCAGTGTCATTTAAGTTTGTGTATGTGTGTGAAACAGAATGGATCCTGTATGTGTCATTGGAGTCTGTGTATGTATGTGTAACAGAATGGTGCCTGTATCTGTCACTGAAGTCTGTGTATGTGTGTGTGTAACAGAATGGTGCCTGTATGTGTCATTGAAGTTTGTGTATGTGTGTGTAACAGAATGGTGCCTGTATCTGTCACTGAAGTCTGTGTATGTGTGTGTGTAACAGAATGGTGCCTGTATGTGTCATTGAAGTATGTATGTGTGTGTAACAGAATGGTGCCTGTATCTGTCATTGAAGTGTGTGTATGTGTGTGTAACAGAATGGTGCCGGTATGTGTCAGTGTCATTTAAGTTTGTGTATGTATGTGTAACAGAATGGTGCCTATATCTGTCACTGAAGTCTGTGTATGTGTGTGTGTAACAGAATGGTGCCTGTATGTGTCATTGAAGTTTGTGTATGTGTGTGTAACAGAATGGTGCCTGCATCTGTCAGCAACATCTGTGTATGTGTGTAACAGAATGGTATGTGTGTAACAGAATGGTGCATGTATCTGTCATTGAAGTCTGTGTATGTGTGTAATAGAATGGTGCTTGTATCTGTCAGTGTCATTGAAGTCTGTGTATGTGTGTGTAACAGAATGTTGGTGAAGTCTGCATGTGTGTGTAACATAATGGTGCCTGTATCTGTCATTGAAGTATATGTGTGTGTAACAGAATGGTGCCTGTATCTGTCATTGAAGTCTGTGTATGTGTGTGTAACAGAATGGTGCCTGTGTCTGCCAGTGAAGTAACAGAACGGCCCATGTATGTCAGCGAAGTCTGGGTATGTGTGTGTAACAGAATAGAGCATGTGTCTGTCACTGATGTATGTGTATGTGTGTGTAACAGAATGGGGCCTGTGCCTGCAAGTGAAGTAATAGAACGGCCCATGTCTGTCAGCGAAGTATGTGTATGTGTGTGTAACAGAACGGTGCCTGTGCCTACCAGTGAAATCTGTGTGTGTAACAGAATGGTGCCTGTGCCTGCCAGTGAAGTCTGTGTGTGTGTAACAGAATGGCCCATGTCTGTCATCGAAGTCGGTGTATGTGTGTGTAACAGCATGGAGCACGTGTCTGTCAGTGAAGTCTCCATGTGTGTAACAGAATGGTGCCTGTATGTGTCATTGAAGTCTGTGTGTGTAACAGAATGATGCATGTGTCTGCCAGTGAAGTCTGCATGTGTGTAACAGAACGGCCCACGTGTCTGCCATTGAAGTCTGCGTGTAACAGACCGATCCAAGTGTGCGTCAGTAAGGTCTGTGTGTGTAGGACCTGTGGGGACCTTTAGAGTATTAGCGTCCTTCCCTGGTGGGAAACCAGCTAAATGACGTCTTGTTTAACCTGATCTACTTTGGTTGTGGTGTGACTCCAACCCTTTTCGCTTTCTGGTAATTCTGGTAAATATGAGTGCAGTGTTCACTGCTTTAAGCCATGTCAGCTTTTATTGATTAATTAGTTTAATTACCATCATTGTAATTACTGTATTTTCACTATTAGTAGCTCCGCTCACATAAACACTCTCTCGAATTACCGCCCTCCATATTGATTTGAACCCTACATAAATGTTTTGACTGTGTAAATAACAAGTTATTATTATATCTCTCAGTAATGGTCAGTGTATACAAGCTACACAAAATAATCAACTTTTGGTAAATTGATAGGAAAATGCGAGAATCAATGCACTGGAGCAGGGGACATGATAAATGTCAAAATACCGTAAAGCCCCTTAATAATATATGCCAAAAGATCGTCAATTTTCATAATGCTAAGCGCCTCCTGATATTCACCAAAATACAGTAAAACCCCGTAATACTAAGCACCTCCTGATATATGCCAAAATACCGTAAAGCCCCGTAATACTAAGCGTCTCCTGATATATGCCAAAATACTGTATAGCCAAAATACCATAAAACCCTGTAATGCTAAGCACCTCCTGATATATGCCAAAATACCGTAAAGCCCCGTAATGCTAAGCGTCTCCTGGTATATTCCAAAAATACTGTATAGCCCGTAATGCTAAGCACCTCCTGATATATGCCAAAATAACGTAAAGCCCCGTAATGCTAAGTGTCTCCTGGTATATTGTGATATGTCACGGCCCACCAGCGGGATGCCAAATGGAAGGTAACTATGCCAAAAGTAGCCAGATAACACACCACACAGCTACGTACAAGCCTATGATATGTAAATAGGAGTAGGCTAGTCTAGTAATAAGAGTAGAAAAATAAAAACATATATACCAAGAAAATCCAAAAAAACTAACATAGGCTACTAACCATACCAACCAATTATCTATCTGCTACTGAAATGCTTTGAGGCATATCAAATGGTTTATTCCTTATCAGCAGCCATGTGTGGTAAGATAACACCAACACTACAACTGGGCCAGGCATTGGAAACAAGGCCTGGGTACCCGGGCTTATGTGCTATGGACAGTATAAATACAGCCTCAATAAAAAAATAAATAAAAAAAATATGCCAAAATACCATAAAGCCCGGTAATGCTAAGCACCTCCTGATATATGCCAAAATACCATAAAGCCCCATAATGCTAAATACCTCCTGATATACATAAAAATACCATAAATCTTTATGATGCTAAGCACCTCCTGATATTTACAGTCATTTGAGAAACTTTGATTACATAACTCTAAGCACAACATTTGGAATACAACTTGTTTATATGGGTTAAATCGTTTATATACCTGTTAAATTATCGTTTCGTCTCGGGAACCATTCCATGTGCGTATATATATGTATAAGTGTGAGGGGAGTCGTTGGACTGAACGGTGCTATGTCTGAGGTCTGCTGTGAGTATAGGGTGTAGCTGTGAGTGATGTGTGTGAGTGTTGTGCGTGGATGTGAGTGATGTGTGTGACTGTGAGTGTTGTAGCTGGGACTATGGGATGTAGTTGTAACTGGTATTTGACCAAGTGCAGTGTGTGATTAAGTGTAGTGTGTGCCTGTGAGTGTGGCTGTGAGTGTGCTGTGTGGCTGTGAGTGATGTCTGGCTGTGAGTGTGACTGAGTGTGGTGTGGGGCTGTGTGTGACTGAGTGTGGTGTGTGGCTGTGAGTGTGGTGTGTGGCTGTGAGTGATGTGTGGCTGTGAGTGATGCGTGGCTGTGAGTGTGACTGAGTGTGGTGTGTGGGTGACGGAGTGTGGTGTGTGGTTGTTAGTGTGGCTGTGAGTGTGGTGTGTGGGTGTGAGTGTGGCTGTGAGTGTGATGTGTGGCTGTGAGGTTGGCTGTGTTGTGAGTCGTGTGTGGCTCTTAGTGTGGTGTATGGATGTGAGTGTGGCTGTGAATGATGTTTGGCTGTGAGTGTGGTGTGTAGCTGTGAGTATGGTGTGTAGCTGTGGGTGTTAATTGACCCGGTACAGTGTGTTGCCATGGCTGCAGTGTATAGGTGTCGTGTGGACTTGTGAGAGTGTTGTGGCTGTGAAAGTGTGGGATAGCTGTTACTGTAGTATTTGGTAGAATGCAGTCTGTGATGTGAGAGTGTGGGGTAGCTAGGACTGTGGTATTTGGTAGAATGCAGTGTGTGCTGTGAGAGTGTGGGGTAGCTAGGACTGTGGTCTTTGGTAGAATGCAGTGTGTGCTGTGAGAGTGTGGGGTAGCTATGACTGTGGTATTTGGTAGAATGTAGTGTGTCCTGTGAGAGTGTGGGGTAGCTAGGACTGTGGTATTTGGTAGAATGTAGTGTGTGCTGTGAGAGTGTGGGGTAGCTAGGACTGTGGTATTTGGTAGAATGTAGTGTGTGCTGTGAGAGTGTGGGGTACCGATGGCTGTGGTATTTGGTAGAATGCAGTGTGTGCTGTGAGGTGTGGGGTGTGGTGTGGTTTTGGTGTGTGTGTGTGTGTGGGTGTGGGGTAGCTATGACTGTGGTATTTGGTAGAATGTAGTGTGTGCTGTGAGAGTGTGGGGTAGCTATGGCTGTGGTATTTGGTAGAATGTAGTGTGTGCTGTGAGAGTGTGGGGTAGCTAGGACTGTGGTATTGGTAGAATGTAGTGTGTGCTGTGAGATGTGGGGTAGCTAGGACTGTGGTATTTTGTAGGATGTAGTGTGTGCTGTGAGGTGTGGGTGTTGTGTTTTGGTTGGTTGTGTGTGAGAGTGTGGGGTAGCTATGACTGTGGTATTTGGTACAATGTAGTGTGTGCTGTGAGAGTGTGGGGTAGCTAGGACTGTGCTATTTGGTAGAATGTAGTGTGTGCTGTGAGAGTGTGGGGTAGCTAGGACTGTGGTATTTGGTAGAATGTGTGTGTTGTGGGTGGGGGGGGTGTGGTTTTTGGTTGTGTGTGTGGGTGGGGGTGTGGTGTGGTTGTTGTGTGTGGGTGTGGGGTGTGGTGTGTTTTGGTGTGGTTGTGTGTGGGTGTGGGTGTGTGTGGTTTTGTTGTGGTGTGTGGGTGTGGGGTGTGTGGTTTTGGTGTGTAGTGTGTGCTGTGAGAGTGTGGGGTAGCTAGGACTGTGGTATTTGGTAGAATGTAGTGTGTGCTGTGAGAGTGTGGGGTACCGATGGCTGTGGTATTTGGTAGAATGCAGTGTGTGGCTGTGATATTGGGTAGTTTTCGATCTGGCTAGCCCCCCTCCCTCTGCGCAGCCCCTCCCCTCCCCCCACCCAACCCCCCTCCCTTGCTAATATGAAACTTGATTAATTAATTCCCAAGAAATCCTCGTAAGAATCTTGAGATGTTGTTTCTAGCCGGCATTAATCCTCCATCAAATATTAAAAGAGAAAGTACAAATTGTGTCGCTACCAGGGACTAATAATTAAATGGAAGTTGCCCCCGCCGTTCTGTACCGCAACGGTGCATTGGTGGGTGATGGCGGGGGGTCTGTGGAGCGCAAGGTGGCATTGGTGGTGATGGCGGGGGAGGCTGGGTGGGCATTGGTGGGGAGGCTTATGGCTATTGTGGGTGATGGCGGGGAGGCGGGGAGAGGCTGGTGGGCATTGGTGGGTGATGGCGGGGGGAAGGGCTGGGGTGGGCATTGGTGGGTGATGGCGGGGGAGGCTGGGTGGGTAATTGTGGGGTGATGGCGGGGGAGGCTGGGGGGCAATGGTGGGTGTGGCGGGTGCGGCTGGGTGGGCATGGTGGGTGTTGGGGGGGAGGCTGGGTGGGTGATGGTGGGGGGAGGCTGGGTGGGCATTGGTGGGTGATGGCGGGGGGAGGCTGGATGGGCATTGGTGGGTGATGGCGAGTGAGGCTGGATGGGCATTGGTGGGTGATGGTGGGGAAGGCTGGGTAGGGAGTGGAGGTGGGGGGGGGGGCCCGAAGTGGTGAGTGGCAATGTGGTAGGGGTGAGTGGGATGTATCGGAGTGGGGTGGGGTGGGGGAGATATTGCGGTGTGTGGGTGAGAGTTAGTTGGGAGTGTGGGTGGGAGTTATTGTGGAGTTGGGGTGGGAGTTAGTTGGGAATGTGGGTGGGAGTTATTGTGGAGTGTGGCTTGGAGTTATTGCGGAGTGTGGGTGTGTAATATCTTGGGTACTCGGCCGTCAGAGCCCTGGATACCACTACTCTCCCCAGGTGTGTTCTGACAAATGTCTGTCAGTTCCCACCTGGTGTCCCTCTCAACAAACTTATAAGGATGAAAAGGTAAGACAAGTTGCGCAAGATTGACAGTGAAGAAGTTGTGCTTTATTGGCATCAACTCCTGTTCACCTACTCGTGACCTATCACCCTCACTCCTTACCAACTGCCCACGGTCCCTGAGTCCCATGGTTGTTGCACACAGCTCAGTGCCTTTTGATTAGCTGCTGCTAGTTTGTATGTAGAAAGTGGAGTCTAAGACACAGTGTCTGGAGTCCTGGACAAGAGTGTCCAGAGTGTGGTCTGTGTGTCAGGTATAAGGAATGCAGGTGACTGGGCTCCCACAGCCAGCCAATCAGACACCCTCTACAGCCTGGGGGGGTGACACCCTAATAGGGCGGCAACTTGTCACTCAACCTCCAGCTGCAGGTGGTGTCCATTATGTATGCAGGATGGCTGGGTGTGCTTGTCCATCAGCCCTGTGGCAACAGGTAGCTGCAGACAGTTACAATAAACATATATTAAAAATGTCCTTCCCCTCCACTTGGACTCTTTCTGGTGCATGGAGGGAACATTTCACTACTCATTAACTGTCTCTTAAATATGAACATCACATCACAATCTCGGTCACTATGTGTTATCACATTTTCCAGATAGGCTCTTCATGTCACACAGCGAGTGGGGCACCCATTGCTTCTCTTTTACATAATCCTGGTCTCCACTCCGTCGCCCAGGAATAGTAATGCTCTCTCCCAATATATAAATCCGAACCGAAAATCCGACAATTTTTTACAGGTGGGAGTTAGTTGTGAAGTGTGGGTTTGGAGTTAGTTGGGAGTGGGGGTGGGTGTGTGGGTGGGAGTTATTGCGGATGTGGGTGGGAGTTAGTTGGGAGGTGTGGTGGGAGTTATTACGTAGTGTGGGTGGGAGTTAGTTGGGAGTGGGGGTGGGTGTGTGGGTGGGAGTTATTGCGGAATGTAGGTGGGAGTTAGTTGGGAGTGTGGTGGGAGTTATTGCGGAGTGTGAGTGTGAGTTATTGCAGAGTGTGGGTGGGAGTTAGTTGGGAGTGGGTGGGGTTTTGGGGTGTGGTGTGGTTTTGGGTGTGGGTGGGGTTGTTGGGTGTGGGGTTGTTGGGGTGTGGTGGATTACTGTAGTGTGGGTTGGAGTTATTGGGAGTTGGGTGTGTGGGGTGTTGGGGTGGGAGTGTATTGAAGAGTGTTTGTAGTGGAGTTAGTTGTGTGATGTGTGGGTGGGAGTTAGTTGGGAGTGTGGGCAGGAGTTATTATGTAGTGTGGATGTGAGATAGTTGGGAGTGTGGGAGTTAGTTGGGAGTGTGGGAGTTAGATGGGAGTGTGGGTGGGACTTAGTTGGGAGTGTGGGAGTTAGATGGGAGTGTGGGTGGGAGTTAGTTGGGAGTGTAGGTGGGAGTTAGTTGGGAGTGTGGGTGGGAGTTATTTTGTAGTGTGGGTGTGAGTTAGTTGGAGTGTAGGTGGG
>CM059197.1:5106889-5135214 GCA_030323885.1 Branchipolynoe longqiensis | reverse complement strand
CTCCTCTCTCCTCTCTCCCTTCTCCTCTCTCACCTCTCCGTGTCCCTGCCCCTCCTAACTTCCCCTACCCCCACCCTGCCACTTCCCATCCCTTCTCCCATTCGCCCTCTTCACTCTGCGTCTGAAGTCCCCCTCCTTAACCACCCTCCTCTCCCCAACCGGTGACCAGACGGGATGGCCAAATGAGTTAGAGCGTCCGTCTCCCGTGCTGGTAGATCGTGGGGTCGTGGGTTCGAGTCCCGGTCGAGTCAAACCAATGACTTTAAAATTGATACTTGTCGCTTCCTAGCCAGGCGCTCGGCATTATTAGGATAGGGCAAGGACTGGTGTGCTCAGTGTCAGGATAATGTGACTGAGTGGGATACCAGGTCATGGTGCCGGCGGCCTGGTTTCCCAGTGGGACAGCACTATAAAGTCGCCATGAGTGCGCACTGTCACAAGTCGGTACCCGTCCTGATATGACCTTAGATGTTGCTAGGACGTAAAACAACAACAAACAACAACAAACACATCCCCCCTCCCCCTCTCCCGCTTTCCCCCACCTCCTCCCCCTCCCCCCCCCCCCCCCCCCCCCCACACACACTCCCCACAAGATGACTTAACTGCAACAGGAAGTAACCGGTGCCCACGAGGATTGGAGCGTTAAAAACGCAACCTGAAATGACGAGTTGGGGGGGGGGGGGGGAGGGGGTCTGGCCAGACGAGCGCTTCACACGGTTTTGAATGGAGCGGGTCCTGAAAGTGACGTCATTGCTGCATGTTCTGTGTGAGTGCGCCGATGACGTCATAGTGCAGGTGAAACTTCACAAATCAGACCTCACACCGCACTTTCAAATGTAAGCCGTGTGGCGACCATCCCTCTGTCTGTTGCTATTATCGTTATTGTTGATGTTCCTGCTTGATATGGTGGTGTTTTGTGTGTTTGTTTGTTTGTTTGTTTTTAACTGGGTGGGGTTCGTACCAGGCTGGGTGAGCTTCCGGGAGCATGCACTGAATGTGTGCGTTTGTGTGTGTGTGGGTGGGTGTGTGTTTGTGGCTGTGTGGGTGGGGGGTGTATGCTTAACACTGCATGACCGGCCGAGGGGTGGGGAAAGTCTTGATAATGGAGTGGCCTGCAAGTAATATATGAAAGCAATGGCTGAATGAAGACACACCATCCTTATTGCTCCGCAATCCCAAATGGCTGCGGGATGTAGTCTATCCACAGTGCAGCGGGGTGGTACTCATTTATTTATTTATTTATTTATTTATTTATTTATTTATTTATTTATTTATTTATTTAGAAGCCGGTTTCTAGCCATCGTATTCGATTTTGGGCAATTCGATTTTGGTAACTCATACACAATATCTGTTGAGCCATTAAATTATAAGTGCGGATTGTTTAAAAAGAAAAATGACCCCCCAAAAAACGACCCAATTGTTTTGCCCTTCGTCCAGAATGGAATATATTGATATATTTGCACTGCTGTTGTTGACCATTAGTGTTGCAATTTCAATATAATGTATGTTCGCCACACTGGGCTTGGCAGCCTTTATTGGTTCCCCAACCTTTGCCTTTACATCCCACTCCCCCTTCACCCATGCCCCCCCCCCCTCTCACGGACCCACTGAACAATTTGCCAAACATTGTAGCAAAAATAAAATGACATAATTCCCTAACCCATACACACAGTGAACCCACGATGTAATTTGTCAAACGTTCTAGTGGAAATAAAATGACGCAGTTCTCTAGCCCGGGAACACTGTGACCCCATTGTGTAATTTGTCAAACATTTTAGTGAAAATATAATGACATAATTCCCTCACCGATGCACACCATGGACCCACTGTGTAATTTGTCAAACATTCTAGCGGAAATAAATTGACACAGTTCCCTAGCCCAGGAACACATTGGGCCCATTGTGTAAATTTGTCAAACATTTTAGCGAAAATAAAATGATACACTGAAAATAGAATGTCGCAGTTCCATGCACCCCATGGACCAGGTGTGCAGGTTGTCAAATATAGTGAAAATAAAACAACCGTTTCGTTACCCATGTACACCGTTGACCCATTGCAATTTGCAAAACATGTTAGCGAAAATAAAATGACACATTTTCCTAACTAATTTACACCATGGACCTGCTGGTTAGTTTGCGAAATATTCATTCTAGCGAAAATTAAATGACAATTGCCTCACACAGGCTGTGTTAGGTTTGCAGGCGGCTCTTTCACCTAACTCAACTACACCCCCCCCCCTCCGCTAACCCACCCTCCCCACCCCACTCCACCCCACCTCTGCCGCGCCCCGCCTCGCCCGCTTCACAAATGCTACTAACAACATTGTGCTGGAAAAATTATCTGGTCACACCGTTCATGATATGGATCCACCTTACAAATGGGCCTGGTGTAAAGATTTCAAATTCCTCCCTGATTGAAATTCCCCCCACGGGAACTTGAAAACGTTTTCAAATTCATCCGCGGGAATTTGAAAACGTTTTCGTTTTCCCTCCCTCGTTTTAACTTTCCCTCCCCCCATTTTGGGGGAATTTTCTTTATTTTTGTAATTTTTTGTTATTTTTGATTATTTTTCATGACAAATATTATAATATACAGAGAATAGCATAATGGAAATTATTACTAGTACAATAAAACATATTTAACCACAAATTACACAAAAAGTCTCCAAGATGGTTAAGAAAAAAATATTATAGGTCTGAAATTTAAAACGTTTTTTAAAGTATTTTAAGCAATTTTAAATTCCCGGAGGGGGGAATTTGAAAATAGGGGGGGAATCTGAAAACTGTTTTTAAGTTCCCCCCCAGGAATCTGAAAACGTTTTTAATTTCCCTGGAGGGAAGTTAAAAACGTTTTCAGATTCCTGGGGGGGAACTTGGGAGGGGGGGAAGTTGAAATCGTTACACAGGCACCGTGGAATTATGAACGATTGGCACACTGTGACTTAGTAACTCTTCATTCACGCGGTTTGTAAAGCCCGTGTCACACTGTGCCGGATTGAGGAAACAGAAAGAAACTGAACAATGTCCGTTGATATCCGGCAAAGTCCTGTTTATGTCCGATGCATATCCATTTATACCCGGCCTGATCCGTTGCAAGTTTTGAACATGCACAAAACTTGGAACGGATGCCACCGGTTTGACGTCTACGGTTCTTGTCTGGTTTGAGTTTGTTTCGTCCGTTGGCTATCCGTTCATGTACGTTTAATGTCCGTTCGTCCGGCGGCCTTTGACCCGATATCGCAACATTTTGACAAATTGTAATACATTTTGATACTTATCATGCCCGAACACCACCGCACTAGACAATTGTGTCCGTTGCTCAATCCGGAGAGGTGTGACAGGGGTATTAGTAAGTATATATCACCAAAGACCCTATAATACTAAGACGGCTCACTCCCTATCTCTCCCATGGTAATGTAAATTTCGCAGTGCCACCTTGTGGTGGGTTTGATCAGCCCGGCTGCTGGTTGGTGTTTCACATGTAAACACATACAATTATATTATACATGAGATAGGTAAGTATGAATACACATCAATATGAAATTGCTATGAACAAATACACATCATCATCAGCATCATCATCGCCATCATCACACATCTTTCACATTAATATATATAGCAACTGTTTAACCAAGAGAACAGCCAGCACACCAAGTGGTGGGTTTGATCATTTTGATTACACAGTACGGCCTGAGTGAGCCGTCTTAGTATTATAGGGTCTTTGATATCACAACACCCCTTCCTGGCGGGTGGGGGAGAGTTGAGTGTGGGGGAGTGGTGTGCACCCCCTAAATCTTACAGAAGTTATACCCCCCCCCCCTCCTTCCACACACACACTATAGGGGAGGATCCAGCTCCGGCCCCGCCGCAGCCATTAGCCCGCTTCTCTCTCAAGAAGCGCCCACCCTCCACCCTCCCACCCTGCTAAATCATTTACCCACGCACCCACCCCGGCGTGGAGAGGGCTATCAAAGCGCTGCCTAGACCCGGGCGGGTGATGCCCGCATGATGAGCTCGTGAGCTGCTCCCCGTGGTTCACATCGCCTCGTCATCCTCGCTGGTTCCTGCCGGCTGTACATCGGGCCAGGCAAGCTCTTCTGTTGATATGTGCCCGCTCTGCAAAGCAGTAAAGAGAGTAACCGGCGTGCTTCCACCCCCACACACCCTACACACCCCACACCCACCCACCATCCCCCACTCCAACCTCACAAAAAAACACATCCTCGGTTCTATCGCCCACATACCAACCCGGGAACATTTGCCACTCCCCCTCTCCCCCTACCCCAACCCCCGGCCCTCCTTGTCCTACTTCCCTAACAGATATCATAAATGTTAACTCCGTTCACATTCCTAATATAAGCAGATTTAGCATTGAGGTAATAAATAGGTACATAGGTAGGGTGTAATGACGTGGACGTCTTGGAGTCTGGTTAACGAGTCTTTATTAGGTTTCGATATCAGCTCGGTGCCCCTATCGGGACGCGCGTCATACCAGCGTCCGTGGGCTAATTAGTTATGCGTACATACATTACATACCTTACATCTCCCTTTCACAGGAATTGTCATGCAATTGTACATGGTAGTCAATTGACCGAGTAATGACTCAGACTGCTATATTCAGAGATGAAAGATCTCCGCGTTTGCGCGGATTTCCGGGATTTTTCAATCCTGCAGCACCATCAGTGTAGATCTACACTAATATGTGGTGCAGATGCCGCAGCACTAGCAGTGTATACCACTAATAAATGCTCCAAACGCCGCAGCACTATCAGCGTATATTACTACTATACATGCTTCAAATGGCGCAGCACTATCAGCGTATACCAATATATATGAAACACAACTTCCGGAAATTTTCCGCGATTCGCTGACAGTGTTAAGCCTATGGGAGAATATCAGCATTTCTGCTTTTTTTCCCGGAGATCACTTTCATCCTTGTATATTGCACGTTGTCGTGCTCGAATGTTCATGTTATATTTGCTGCAATAAAACACAGTCACACGATATTCAGATGTATCCTGGAACAAAACATGTCCGGTCAAGTTTGATATATATATATATATATACAATGCTACATGCGTAACTTCTTATATAATATTTTGTGTCTGCTGAAATAAATACATGTCTTGAATAAATATGTTTAGTCTCATTTGGCTTTGTTACAGTCTCTGAGCGGCTCTTATTTGTAATCAGCTGATAGCCAGTGCTGGCGTTAGAGTCCAATAGCTGAGGTACGCTTTAGCTAATTAACATTTCATTTTGTAATGTTTTTGGTATTATTATTCTGTCGCCTTTCAGTGTAATCTTGTTGTGTATTGTGATTTTGTGTCTGTGTGTGAAATATGGTCTTATGTTATGCCTTACTTGGTTGTTTCGGTTAGGCCAGCCAGCCTGGACGAGTCTTACTAACTCTTTTAGTGTATCGTCTCGTTCGATGTGTTATTTGATGCGTTTGACGCTGGCATCTACTTTGATGGCTGCGATCGACATTTCGGCGTCGAACAGGTTATTCGCTTCCATGTTGTTTACATGCGCTCTGGAAAGGTTGGCTGCAAAATACATTGTACTTGCAATGTTGATTTCTTTCATACATCATAGAATGCTAGAACCGGTGCGTCCGTCAATAGTGTTTTTAATTTGCCAAATGCTTTTTCCTGTGCGTCTTACCAGTGCCTTGCTGTGTCTTTGTTAAGCAAAATTCGTAGTGGCTTTGCAACTTCCACCATGTTTGGAATGAATTTACTTCCGTATCCCATCATCCCCAAGAATCTTTGAATGGCTGACTTATCATTCGGTGTGGGCATGTTAATAATTGCCTCGACTTGTTGTTTGTTCGGCTGAAGGCCGGTTTGTGTTAGGATGTAACCTTTGTAGTTGACTTGCGTTGCACATATTATGGATTTATTTGGATTCAGTCATACATCTACGTTTCTAGCTCTGTCTAGCACACATAATATATTCTTGTTATGTTCCTCTACTGTACTTCCATATACTAAAATGTCATCTGTGATGACATTGACCCCTGGTAGGTCTTTTAGAATTTCATTCATTTCATATATGAAAATGTCCCCGAGCGTCTTTATGCCGAATGGCAGTATGGTGTAGCTGTATCTACCCCAGGGTGTGTTGAATGTGCACAGTTTAGAGCTTTCAGGATGGAGACCGATTTGCCAATATCCGCTATTTTCATCTAGTAGAGAAAAATATTTGGCACCATGTGTTTTTCTACGATGGTTCTTGTTGGATACGGGCCTCTCAGAATTGCTTTATTTAACTTCGTTGGGTCTAAACAAATCCTTATATTTTCCGGTTTTCGGACTAATGTTATCGAGTTGACCCATGGAGTTCGTTCAGATTGCTCCACAATCAGCCGTAACTTTAACATTTGATCTAATTCTTTACTTACATCATCTTTGATGCCATGCGGAATACGCCTCGGTGGGTCTATGACAGGTTCTATGGTATTATCAACATGTATTTTAGCATTAGTTTTTATGGTACCAATGCCTTTAAAAATATCATATTTATTTACCATTTCTTTGGCCTTGTCATCGTCTGTTCGCGCAGCTCCGATTTCGTCCACTCCTCTTTGCCAAGGATGGGGCTGCCCTCTTTTGTCACTTGGAAACGTAGTTGCCTGCCATTCTCCTTGATGGCCGCCTCACCTTCCGGGCTGATCTTCTCGCCCGAGTAGGTGATGAGGCGGCACGTTGTCGGTTGTATTGCTATGTTCCGCATCCTTTTTTATCAGTCCGATGGGTACGATATTGGCCTCCGATCCAGTGTCTAGTTTGAACCATATGCTGGTTCCATCAATCTCAATGTTTGTGTTCCATAGGTTCGTCCTCCTGTGTTTGTTGTCAGCTATCTCTCCAACGAAGAGCTTGTCCTCCTCATCCGACCCACTGTCTGTTGAGGTTTCTTCTTCGCTTTCGGGGATGTTGTTCTGGTCTAACGTGATTTCGTTGACAGGTCTTGGGTTTTGCAGCTTTCGATCTGCATACTTTTATGAAGTGGCCTATCTTTTTGCATCCTGCGCACTCTTTTCCTTTTGCCGGACACATTCCCATTGAGTGCTGATATCCACATTTTCCGCATTGTGTCGACTGTCTGTTTTGTGTGTCGCGTTGTGTCCAATTTCTTGGTTTCTCCACTCGCGCTATACTATATGGTCCACTTGGGCTTCTGCTCCTTCTTCTTTGTCTTTGTTTAGCTGTTTGGTGGTGTGTTCACTCAGTCGGTATGTCTCGATGCAGCGATCGAGTGTAAGCTTTGGTGTATGTCGTAGTAGATCCCGTAGCTTGTTGTATTTCACTCTGCAAACAATCCTATTGCAATGCATGGACTCTTCCTTGTCACTGTAGTCATAATACGTGATTCTGATCTTCAGTTCGCATATAAATGTGTTCATGTTCTCATCACTTTGATTGTACAAATTGAACTGATACCGGACTACTGTAATGTTTGTCTTGCCCTCGCAGTATGTTTCAAATGCCTTTATGAGGGGCGCTATCTTATCCTGTTCCGGTACTTGGATTTTCATTGTTCGGTATACTTTCTGTGCCTCAAGGCCTGCCACATGTAGAAATATGGAGCACTGTACCTTCATAGCTTTGTTGATCACACCTGTAGCTGTTGCATATATTTGATATGCGCTTAGCCAGGTTTTCCAGCTCATGGCCATGTTCTCCTGCAAGTTTAGTGGCGCTGGTGCCTTCAGCCCCGATAACGCCATGTTGCGTTGTTAGGCGGCTGACATCTGACACCATGTAATGATTCGGACATGTTGGAATCTGGTTAACAAGTCTTTATTAGGTTTCGATATCAGCCCGGTGCCCCTATTGGGACGCGTGTCAAACCGGCGTCCGTGGGCTAATTAGTTATGCATGCATACATTATATACATTACATAGGGCAGCATCTCACTTGGTTTTTCACTTGATTAACAGCTGCTTTCCCTCCATTCTCTCTACTTCTCTCGTTCTATCTGTCTCTGTCTCTCTCGCTGTCTCTGTCTCTCTCTGTTTATGTATAGACTATGTCTCTCTTCCCCCTCTCCTTTCTCTCTGTCTCGCTGTCACTGCCTCGCCGTTTCCAAGCCCCTCTCTACACCTCCTTCTCGCCCACTCCTCTACTTTGACTGCCCTCACGCATCTCGTTATCACGAACGTGAGAAGAGAGGTAACGGAATTTTGTTCTTGTGTCCTCTTTCCACCGTTTGTTCTCACCCTCGTTCTCTCCTGTCCATCCCTGCTCCCAATCCCTCCCTCACCCCCCCGCCCTCATTCCTTCCCTCCCTACCCCCTCCCTCACCTCCATCCCTCCATCCCTCCCCTCCATCCCTCCCCTCCCTCCCTCCATGCGTCCATCCCCTCCCTCCCTCCATGCTTCCATCCCCTCCCTCCCTGCATCCCTCCATCCTCATCCCTCCCTCCACCCCTCTCTCCATCCCCCCTCCGGCCAACCTCTACTGGCTGGCGAGGGTCGCCAAGTGGAGATTTAAAACAAAAACACCGGAGAGATTAACCGCGAGATTTCCGCCATCAGCACACATCAGTTCTTACAATGCGATAGCCTAATACGGGCAGATGCCATATATCGAGTAGCCCCCACCCCGCCTCACCCCACCCCACCCCACTCCACCCCGCCCCAGCCTCCCCCACCACCCAGTGTAACTCATTAGCCTTGGGGCACTGTCTAATTGGTCTGCCGCTGAGCGTTGCCGCCGCCTGCTGCTATTAATAGACCTGCCCGCGTAACTATTGTTTTGCCCGGGCGCAGCGTTTGTGGTGGATTTCAGAGACTTGCAATGGCTGACGTTGAGATCCGTTAATTGGCTTTAAAAAAGCGAGCAGACGAGATGGAATCAATCATAGCAGTGGAATGTAAATAGCTGGGCTGCTTGTCGATGGCATTCTGCGCACGATTCACAGCCGTCTATATAACGCGACAACCGTCGTGGGAACCGTCGTGGGAACACTTCAGAACTAATTCACACTGGTCTGTTAACAGAACACATCATGGTTGTCCGATACCATGACGTCACTCAGATGACATGCTCATTTCACCCAGTGCACTCAACCAGTACACTCACCCAGTGCACTCACTCAGTGCATTCACTCAGCTCACTCACTCAGTTCACTGAAGTCAGTTCACTCAGTCAGTTCACTCAGTCAGTTCACTCACTCACTCACTCATATACTCATTCACTAGCCACACTCACTCACACACTCACTCATTCACTGGCCGCACTCACTGGCCACACTCACTCACGCACTCACTCACTCATTCACTAGCCGCACTCACTCCCTCACGCACTCACTCATTCACTCATGCACTCATTCACTAGCCCCACTCACTCACTCATTCACTAGCCTCACTCAATCACACACTCACTCATTCACTAGCCGCACTCACTCACGCACTCACTCACGCACTCACTCACTCGCTCTGCTCACCTCTCACCCACATCCGAGAACTTACGCGTGCAGTCACTCTCCCTTAACGCACCTACAATTCACACCACACCGACCCCACCACCTCTATATTACTAACTTAATGCTTGAACTATTCACACCCTGCTGGGCTGCTCGAGTCTACGCACCCAAGTGCAGTGCGTCCAATGTGTGATCCGGACACACAGCGTCTAACTCCAAATCACTCTCCCACCGAGAACCCCCTCTTCTTCCGAGCCGCCACCATCTCGCAGCACTGGCGAATAAATCTGCCTGGAGAGTGACGTCAGACCGACAATGACGCAAGCAGCACGCCGCGGGGCATTTTGGGATCGATACATCACGTGGCCTAGACGGCCGAGCTTCAGTCTGCAAGCAGAAGCTGGGTTGTTGGGTCTCTGTAGCGTTGTCTATGTGTGGCAGGAAGCCTGTGCTTGGAGAGTGGCGTGTAGGGCGGGTTCTTGGGCTTATAATACTAGTCCATTCTGGCATTATTCCTTACCCGCCTTCAGTCTCCTTCCAGCCTCTAACTGTTGTCAGTGCGCCTTATGGGTTATTAACGCCGAATGCTATCACCAGGGGGAGGTTCGGCAAATCCAGAACAATGGTTTTTAATGAATATCCTCCATGGTTGATATGCGCTTAATGTAGAGGGGTGCAACATATTTATAATTTGCTAATTATTTAAATTGATTAATTATTTATAGATATTTTCAAGTACCTTTTGATTTCACCACCACCACCAGCATCACCACCATCACCATCGCCACCACCACCACCACCACCATCACCACCACAAGCTTCCACAAACCACCCAACAAATTATATTAAGACACAAAAAAAGAAAGAACAAACACAATAAAGCCCTTTCTTTCAGCTCCATTGTTATTTGTATTTAGAGTGAATGATTCAGTTTTTCCAGGAAATAATTTTCACATACCACATATTATGCCCAGGAGTTAATTGAATTCTGCAGTCTCGATATTTGATCTCAAGGACATTTAAAAAATATTATTTTAAAATCCCTTTAACTTGCACACACACTCCAATGGAGAGCTGCATATTATTATGTAAGTGTAAATAGTTTACAGTATAACTTACTACTTACATATTTAGGTTCTGAACACATTTAATTTCCTATTGATTCTAATTATTTCTCATTTTTTAAAGTTAATGATTTTCACAAGATTCATTTGAAATACCATTGCTATTTTAGGTTATGCTAATAAAATATTTTTAATGGGATAATTTAATACTTGTGGGGAAAAAATCTAATTAAATTCAGATGTATGGCCAATATTGAAGTACAGTAAAACCTCTCTAAATCGACCGACCTTGGGACCGACTTTAAATGGTCCATTTAGAGAGGTGGTCGGTTTAGGGAGTTGGCATATGGTTACATTGGTTTTGTTGGGACCCAAATAAAGCAATCGATATAGGGGAGTAGTCGATCTGTGGAGGTGGTCGGTTAGAGATGTTTTACTTTGACTAGTATTTCAGTTCAATTCGCAGTTTTGAACATTGAAAATATTATTCTAAGATAAAAATAGAGGATTAAACCTATTTCATGGTGGTAACTCCCCAAGTGTGAATCCTTTCCCTAATTGTGATGCAATTATGTGATATACAGCTTTTAAATATCAACCCGAACATTTTAGGATTGTAAGCTGTGAATAATTAATTTTTTTAAAAGGAAAGAAATGGCAGAAATAATTCGCGTGAATGATACATGAGACACTGATTCTGCTAATACTATCTGTCTGACATCATAATTCTACTGCTCTAGACTTATGTCAACATGAGCCAGACGAATGCCTACCTCTATGATATTAGTTACACATACCCAACTTAGACAGGTCGAAATGGCGCATTTCTAAAAGTGAAAACATGCCAAATTAATTATGGCATGCACGTCAAAATGATGGACACCATAGCCGTCAGCAGTGACATGTTCTATTAAATTGACATACTGTTCATTCTACACAGCGAGAGGTGTTTAATGGGTGCAGCCTTATCTCACTTGGATATGAAGGATTAAATCTAGTTAAGTGATTTTGTCGTAGAAAATGTGATTTTTAAAATTTGTTCATACAGCTTTAAGTCGGGCTTCTGGTACTCCCCGTCGTCGCATATATATATATATATATATATATATATATATATATTATTATATATATATATATATATATATATGTATATATATATGTCTTATCATTGCTACCAATAGCAAACAGCCAGTGTAGGTAGCAATATAAATCCCCCCCCCCCCCTTGGTTCATGTGCTCCCCGCCGCCATGGCCACCGACCACACCCCAGCAATAATGTGTAAGCCTGAAACCTGTTGGAGGGTAATATTGTACTGGAATATAGCTGCCCCTAGGGGAAATAATATGCCGGTATTATATTGCGCCCCTCCACAACAAAACGGCACCCGCAACCCACACCCCAAGCAATAATGTATAAGCCTGAAACCTGTCGGAGGGTAATATTATACTGGAATATAGCTGCCCCCAGGGGAAATAATATGCTGGTATTATATTTCCCCCTTCCACAACAAAACAGCACCCCCCCCCACCCACACCCCACCCACACCCCAGCAATAATGTATAAGCCTGAAACCTGTCGGAGGATAATATTATACTGGAATATAGCTGCCCCCAGGGGAAATAATATGCTGGTATTATTTTTCCCCTTTCCACAATGATACATGAGACACTGATTCTGAAAACAGGGGAGCAGGGAGACGGCAGGAGGGCGAGTGCCTGAGGGAGGCCGGGGGGCGACCTTATAAGGGGAGGAGGGAGGGGCGACAGCAGGTGAGTGTGAAAGCTGCCGGCCCGGGGGAGGGCGAGAGGTGGCGAGCAGCGGCGTCGGGTGAGGCGTGAGTGCTGCGCGACGCGGAGGGCGGGGGAGGTGGCGGCGCGCCGCGCCGTCTGCCGAGGTGAGAATGCAGCGCGACAGCGCGGGGCGGGGGAGGGTCTCTTCCTCTCCTCGCATCAAACGTAATGCTTCGCATTACGACCGATGCGCGAAAAGGAAGAGAGGAGGCGGGGGTGGAAATAAAGCGTGTTTATTTTCGCCTCAGACAGAGCATACAGGGCATACAGAGTAACAAGAGGACAAAAAGAGGTAAATAATGAATAATCTGATAAAGGTAAGGAAACTCATGAGGAGCGGGGTAATGAGAAAAAACAGAGATCAAGTGTCAGAGGAGTGAGGGGGTGCCGAGGAGCCCTCCACCAAAAGGCGGAGAGGGCTCACGGCGCGCCCGAGGGGGCGAGGCGGTGGGTGGGGCCGGCCGAGAGGTGGGCCGCGCCGGGGGTCAGGCTCCCTCTGGGGGCGGCGAGTGTCCGGGGCCTGCGTCGACAGGGAGCGGGCGGCCAAAAAGGAGGAGGCCCGCTCCTTGGCGGGATCCGGTGAGGAGGTCCGACGAGGGTCGAGCAGGGGGGCGGCGAAGTCCTCAGGGCTGGGTGGGGTGGTGGTCGGGGTCTGGGCGGGGGTGTTGTTGAAGGCGGTGTCGTGAGGGTCGGCGGCAGAGGGTTCCTCGTGAGGCTGGGCTGGGATGTGGTCCGAGGCGTGATGCCCGAGGTGATGATCCCCGGCTGGGACTATGCGGCGCTGCGGTCGGTGGTCGCTGGGAGGCTGTCGGTGGAAGTCGCGGGGCTGTCGGCAGTGGTGAGGGTGAGGCGCCGGGAAGGGCCCCCCGGGCCGGCCGGGGGGAGGCCGGCGGATCAAAAATCCGCCGAGGTGGGGGGGGTCTGGCGCTCACGGGCTTGCTTGGTGATGCAGTCGGCCTCGCAGTGCATAGTGAGTACGCGCCTCACGTTCGCGCAGTAGGCGCATGCGTGACGGCGCCTGTCCCCCGCCTCGCCGTGGGCCTCCCCGACGGAAGCCCGATCGCACGAGGCGGGGTCCCGGTTCCAGGCCGGGCAGGGAGCCCCGTGAGTGAGCCTGTCGTAGGCGACTCGGGCGTCGGCTTGGACTCGGGGGAGGTGTGGGGCTCGGTGTGGAGGGTCGAGTTGGCGGGCGGGGGTGCTGGCGGCTCGGTGGTCGGGCATGGCGATACACTCGACTCTCAGGAGGTTAATAGCTACTGGGTCATGCCACCCGTGGGGGAGTCGACCGTCCGCGATCCAGGTGAACACGGTCTCGGAGTACCGGCGGACGGTCTCCCAGGGGTAGGTGAGGTTGTCCCGGGACACTGTAAGGATGTGGTGGTGGAGTCCCTGGGCGGAGTGGGCGGGGAAGTCGGGGTGGTCGATGAGGGTGAGAAGGGCGAGGGCGTACTCGTCCTTCGTTGCCTCCCCCCTCTTGACCGGTGTTCTCTCCGGCCCCCTCTGCACCAGGTCGGAGGGAAATATATAGTCGGCCGGGATACCTTGGCGGCTCACGGAGCGTCGCGCCTCGGCGGAGGCCAAGATGTCCCGGACGGCGTCGGCCGCGGAGGCGGGGCTGTGCCGGGTGGGTTCCTCCTGGTAGGCCCGGGACGCGGTGGGCGCGGCTTGTGTAGCGAGGTGCCGGTACCTCTCGTATTCCGGGTGGACCGCCCCGGGCAGGGTCGCCTGAGGCGGCGGCGGGGGGCGGGCTGTGGCGGTGGTGCGCGCCCGAGGCGCTGCGGCGGCCGCGGAGGGGAGGGCGGCCCGGGCGGGCGCCGGGGCGGCTTCCAGGGCCTCCATGCGGGCGTGAATGTCGGCTGCATTCTGGCGCACCTCGGCGGATGTCTGGCGTTGCTCGAGGCGGATGGAGTGGAGTGCCTCGAGTATTGCCGAGATCTCGGCGCCCGAGGTGGGGCCCGAGGGCGCCGCGGGGGACGCCGTAGCGGAGGCCAGGGACTCGTCCCGCCGGGGCGTTGAAGATGGCCCCGGGGTGCGGGGGGCGGCCCGGGAGCCCTTCCGTCCTCGTCCCTTCCCTCGAGGCATGGTGCAGCGTGAGGTGGAGCGGTGAGGTAAATCCAAAACTTGAAAACAGGGGAGCAGGGAGACGGCAGGAGGGCGAGTGCCTGAGGGAGGCCGGGGGGCGACCTTATAAGGGGAGGAGGGAGGGGCGACAGCAGGTGAGTGTGAAAGCTGCCGGCCCGGGGGAGGGCGAGAGGTGGCGAGCAGCGGCGTCGGGTGAGGCGTGAGTGCTGCGCGACGCGGAGGGCGGGGGGAGGTGGCGGCGCGCCGCGCCGTCTGCCGAGGTGAGAATGCAGCGCGACAGCGCGGGGCGGGGGAGGGTCTCTTCCTCTCCTCGCATCAAACGTAATGCTTCGCATTACGACCAAAACTACACTACTCACCCCACCCACACCCCAGCAATAATGTATAAGCTTGAAACCTGTCGGAGGGTAATATTATACTGGAGTATAGCTGGCCCCAAGGGAAATAATATGCCAGTATTATATTGCCCCCCTCCAGAACAAAACAGCACCCCCCCCCCCCCACACACACACACCAGCAATAATGTATAAGCCTGAAACCTGTCGGGGGATAATATTATACTGGAATATAGCTGCTCCGAGGGGAAATAATATGCCGGTATTATATTGCCCCACTCCACAACAAAACAGCACCCCCCACACACACCCCAGCAATAATGTATAACCCTGAAACCTGTCGGGGGATAATATTATACTGGAATATAGCTGCTCCCAGGGGAAATAATATGCCGGTATTATATTGCCCCCCTCCACAACAAAACGGCACCCCCGCACACACACACCCCAGCAATAATCTATAACCCTGAAACCTGTCGGAGGGTAATATTATACTGGAATATAGCTGCTCCCAGGGGAAATAATATGCTGGTATTATATTTCCCCCTTCCACAAAACAACACCCCCCCCACCCACACACCCCAGCAATAATGTATAAGCCTGAAACCTGTCGGAGGTAATATTATACTGGAAATATGCTGCTCCCAGGAAATAATAGCCGGTTTTATATTGCCCCCTCCACAACACAACAGCACCCCCCCCCCCCCACACACACACACTTAATCCGCATCCTGGTGGTGTTTTACTTTTTTGGTGATGGTACGTTTATAGTTTTCTTTCTTACTATTATTTAGTTCTTTCCCTACACATTTTTCGGATGTGATCTGATGCAAGGAAATTGTGCTCGCAAATATATATATATTTTTACAATCGATAACATATCTCTTCCATATGTGTCTGGAGAGTTTCAGGGATAGCACAACGTGCCCTGTGAGTGCTAGCAGGGTGGGGGCTCGTGGGGTTACCATGGTTACAGAAGAGGTCAGTTTATGATGATGACACAGGTCACTTGCTGGGAGGTGAGCATCTCTGAGACTGAGAGGTGAGGGAGTGGAGAACATACATACATACATACATGTAGGAGGTGATAAGGGGTGAAATTACACTGGTGATGGACCATGTTCTACTCCGCCTGAGCAATAGTAAGGTAACACTGAAGTTGCTTCAAACACTGGGTTTTCCCCCCGTTTATTCCGCCAAGATCAGAACTGAAATGACCTGTCACTGTCCAGCTGAGTCATACGGAACCTCCCAGTGAGGGGTGGCCGCTAGCTATGTACCATTGAGACTGTTCCAGCCAGCATGTTGCCACTTGGGAACATTTCTTATCGATAAAGGTCAGCGCAGTTGAGACTGCCATCATGTGGTGTTGGGGAATATAACAGACTACTACACTAGTATAAGATTCCCCCCACCCCTCACCATGGCAGTTTTATTCCGGTATAATATTGTCGGAGGGGGGGGGGGGGGGGGGGGGGGGGGGGGGGAGGAGGGAAGATTCATACCTAGGGCAATAGTACATACCTTTACATCAGGACCAATATACCTTTAAACCAGCAGTAGGAGATTGATTGATTGATTGGTGGTTTCTTTACGCCGTGTCGGCAGCATAGGCCATATTCATGGTGAGAATTGTTTGGTTTTTATTCAACCATTTTACATAATGGAAAAGCACAGAACCAATTTTGTGTCAGTAAACTGGGGATTTAAAAATCTCACAGTTACATAATTTGTGGCTAAAGGCTCAGTCACACCTTACTGGATTGGGATACCGGATAGAAAACGGATGCTGTCCGGTGAAATACGTCAATGTCCGGTTTATATATGGTAGGCATCCGGCGTTTCCGTTCTCTGTCCGGTGGTGTCCGGCTTGTATGGTGGCAAGTTTTGAACATGCACAAAACTTTTACCGGACACCGCCGGACTGACGTGTACGGTTGGTGTCCGATTTAAGTCCGTTTTGTCCTGTCCTGTTCGGTTTAAGTCCGTTTTGTCCATCCGTTACATCTTTGGTTTGCCTCCTGAAGAGTCCGATGACGGTGTTGCGGGAATTAGATGTGTCGGTTTTTTTATATGCTTTCGGTGCGTCCGTGAACAGTCCGGTATGTCCGTTTGACATTCGGTCCGTCCGTTTGACATTCGGTTGTCGCCCGTTTATCGTCCGGTGGCTATTCGTTAATGTACATTCCTTGTCTGTTTAGCGTTTGTTTCGTCCGGCGGCCTTTGACCCGATAGTGCAACATTTCAACACATTTTGGTACATTTTGATACCGAACACCACCGGACTAGACAATTCTTTGACCGGTTGTGTCTGGCGCTCAATCCGGGAAGGTGTGACAGGCACTTTAGGGAAATAGAATTTAGATAGGAGAACACTACATGCTGCAGATGGTTATCGGCATTCTAGCTGCAAACCAGCCACAGCCCCGGGCGACATAGCCTTATCTGCCCTACTCCTCACGAGGCATAAATAGCTACTAGCCCACCGTGGAGTACTGAACCCCGTGGGTGGGGGTGGGGGTGGGGGGGTCGGGAGGGGGTAAAGGGTTGGGGGGTAGAGGATGGGGGGGAATTAATGTTGCATAGTCCGATGGTTTTTAGTTTCTCTTATTTTCCGAGATAAATATATTAGGTTGATAATTATAATCTACCTTACGTTAGTTTCAAGTAAATTTGATTTCAAATGGCTAACTTTTGATATGTTTCAAATGCAAATATACTAAATTAATTTTGGCAAGCACAAACCTCTGACACCATAGGATTCTGCAGTAACATGTTCTATTCAATTGGCTTGGAATTCCATTCTATGTGGTGAGGAATGTTTGATAAGTGCCCCGGTATCTAAGTTATGTATGTAGAATCAAATCTAGATAATTATTTTGGTTTTGAAAATTTGATGTTTTCATCGGACTATACAGCTTTGTTAGAACATGACCTCCCTTGATTAATATCGCACCCATCCATACTGCCAGCACTCTTACCGGTTCGGCCACTGCGTCCCGTTTGTAGATCACATTATACACGCCATTTAAGGTGCTTAGAAGGAGGTCATGGACCTAGTTCACCACTACACCCCAGATGAAATTTCCCTGACTCATATAGCCAAGTTCTAAGAAGCATTACACTCCTACCTACCACCCGCACTGACCCCACCCCCCCCCCCCCCCCCCCCCCCCCTCACCACACACACACGATGTTCCCTTCGATTCACACACAGTCCACACACACACACACACGAACACATTCACACACACACACACACACACACACACACACACACACACACACACACACACACACACACACACACACACACACACCCTCCACTGCCTTTAACATTGTACGTCTTAAAGTTGCATAGTCCGATGACGGTCACATTTTTGCACAATTGTTTCGATAAATATATCAGGTTGACTATTATACCCTATTATTCATTACTCCGGAATCATTTGCATAAAAAATTGCTATTTTTTTTTAGCAATTTGAGCTGAAAGAATCAACAATCATTTCAGCAAGCTTGTAAAAAGTCTTACTGTTGTGCCCCAGATTCACATCTCGCTTTGGTCACATGATGAGGAATGACCTATTAATGTGTAGGTACGATGGAACCTGACTGATACCATATATGGTACTGGGAATGAGGGCAAGATTAATAAGGTCATGAGATTGACCTAATTGGTTTGTGGCCTCCCTGAATAATGGCTGCTTCAAAGTAAGTGTCCAAAGCGATAGGGTCATACATTTAATGATTATTCTGTATATGCTGCCCCAGAGCCTTAGTTAATGCACCAGTACCTAAGTTGGATATATAGAATCAAATGTAGGTAAGTGTTTTGGTTTTGAAAAAAAATATGTTTCATCGGACCATGCAACTTTAAGTAGCACAACAAAACCGCGTTTCTGGCAATAATTTCTCCAGTGTGTGCAACACACATTGTTGCTCATCTAAGTATATATACTCCAACGTTTGCTGAACCATCTAGGTGCTTTGGTATGTGGCAGGTTCTTGCTGTTCGACGCTGCTTTAGTGAAGTGTCGCCGCTGCATGACGGGGCTCAGGTGACCCAGTCTGGCACTCCCACGGAGCGAGCAGCTCACGAGACACGTTAGTAGCCGTGCGCGCCGGCAGACGGCAGCAGTATCAGTCACAAGACTTACCATATGAGAACACTGGCATGCTGATGATGCACGCCACAGGTGTATAGTATGTGGGCCGCATGCCCGTAGCGTGTACGCGGGTTGCATGCATGTAACGTGTATGTGGGACGCATGCGCGTAACATGTATGTGGGTTGCATGCATGTAACGTGTATGTGGGATGCATGCGCGTAGCATGTACGTGGGTTGCATGCATGTAGCGTGTATGTGGGGTGCATGCGCATAGCATGTACACGGGTTGCATGCATGTAACATGTAGGTGGGGCATATGTGCATAGCATGTACACAGGTTGCATGCATGTAGCGTGTATGTGGGGCGCATGTGCATAGCATGTACATGGGTTGCATGCATGTAACATGTATGTGGGGCGTATGCGCATAGCATGTACACGGGTTGCATGCATGTAACATGTAGGTGGGGCATATGCGCATAGCATGTACACAGGTTGCATGCATGTAGCGTGTATGTGGGGCGCATGTGCATAGCATGTACGTGGGTTGCATGCATGTAGCGTGTATGTGGGATGCATGCCCCTAGAGTGTATGCAAGTTGCATGCATGTAGCGTGTATGTGGGGGCGCATGCACATAGCATGTATGCGGGTTGCATGCATGTAGCGTATATGCGGGGTGCATGCCCGTAGTGTTTATGCGGGTTGCATGTATGTGTGTATGTGGGGTGCATGCCCGTAGCATGTATGCGGGTTGCATGCATGTAGCGTGTATGTGGGGCACATAGCACAAATACAGGTTGCGTGCATGTAATGTGTATGTGGGGAGCATGCGCGTAGCATTATGCGGGTTGCATGCATGTAGCATGTATGTGGGGCACATGCGCGTAGCATGTACATGGGCTGCATGCATGTAGCGTGTATGTGGGGCACATGTGCATAGCATGTATGCGGGTTGCATGCATGTAGCATGTATGTGGGGCACATACGCATAGCATGTATACAGGTTGCATGCATGTAGCATTACGCGGGTTGCAGGCGCATAGCGTGTACACAGGTTGCATGCTCATTGTATGTGCATGCGTGTATCGTGTACATGGGGTGTCTGCATGTAAAGTGTATGCAGGTTGCATGCCTGTAGCGTGTGCACGGTGTGCATGCATGTACCGTTATGTGGGTTGCAGGCGTGTAACATGTATGCTGGGTGCATGCGTTTGATGTGTACACGGGTTGCATGCCTGTAGCGTGTGTGCAGGATGCATGCACGTAGCATGTATGCCGGTGGCATGGATGTAGCGTGTACGTGGGTTGCATATGCATGTAGTATGTATGTGGGTTGAGTATGCATGGAGCGTGTATGTGGGTTGCATGCACATAGTGTGTATGCAGGGCGCATGATGTAGCATGTACATGGGTTGCCTGCATGTAATGTTTATGCGGGTTGCATGTGTGTAACATGTACGTGGGTTGCATGCATGTAGCGTGTATGCGGGTTGCATGCATGTATCGGGTTGCATGCATTAGCAGGTATGCGGGTTGCATGTGCGTAGCGTATATGCGTGTTGCATGCATGTAGCCTGGGTCGGCGCCAGGGCACGGGCGCGGACCACACAGTGAATGCAGTGTTGCATGTGTTGGCACCGACAGGTTGGCTCAGATCGGTGCCATGTCGGCGCCAACTCGCCAACCAAGAGGTCAGCGCCAGGGCGGTGCCTGGGCAGGGTCAGGTCGGCGCCAGATCGCCAACCAGTTTTGAATGGCACCGTTGGAACAGGACGCAAGGAGGTAGCAAGTGCAGCAGCTGCATCCTCCTTGCGTCCAACATTTCCGAAATGGATGCAAGGAGGTTGGCGTCCTCACGGCATCAGCACATAAGGAGGGCATAATGAGGATGTTTTGACGTCGCAAATCGATCGAATCGATCGAATCGATCGAATCGATCGTAAACGAATGCAGGCCTCATGTGACTGGGGTATTAGGAAACATTTGAAGTGTAAACATGCCAAATTAATGTGGTATGCTTGTCAAAATAGTATCTGTAGGCTTCAGCGGTAACATGTTCTATTCTATTGGTTTAGTATTCCCTTCTACAGAGCAAACACTAAGCAACTTTAATTGAACTTTATTTCAAGAAAACTCGACACCCCCACCCGTCCCCTCCCCCACAAACACACGGACTGCAGCACAACACACTTTGTTGTCTGATGCCGCATCCAGCACTGTTCAAAACCAGTTAATAGATGAATTTCGTCATACATAGGCCACACCTCAGAGCATTCAGAAAAGATATAAAACTTTAATCAAAGGAGTCGTCAAGGATAAATCTACATGATTTTGAAATATGAACCTTTAATAACAGGACTCGTCAAGGATGAATCTACATTATTTGAAGATATAACCCTTTAATCACAGGAGTCGTCAAGGGTGAATCTACATTATTTGAAGATATAAACCTTTAATCACAGGAGTCGTCAAGGATGAATCTACATTATTTGAAGATATAACCCTTTAATCACAGGAGTCGTCAAGGATGAATCTACATTATTTAAAGATATAAACCTTTAATCACAGGAGTCGTCAAGGATGAATCTACATTATTTGAAGATATAAACCTTTAATCACAGGGGTCGTCAAGGGTGAATCTACATTATTTGAAGATATATACCTTTAATCACAGGAGTCGGCAAGGATGAATCTACATTATTTGAAGATATAAACCTTTAATCACAGGAGTCGTCAAGGATGAATCTACATTATTTGAAGATATAAACCTTTAATCACAGGAGTCGTCAAGGATGAATCTACATTATTTTAAGATATAAACCTTTAATCACAGGACTCGTCAAGGATGAATCTACATTATTTGAAGATGTAGACCTTTAATCACAGGAGTCGGCAAGGATGAATCTATATTATTTGAAGATGTAAACCTTTAATCACAGGAGTCGGCAAGGATGAATCTACATGATTTGAAAATATAAACCTTTAATAACAGGAGTCGTCAGGGATGAATCTTATTTGAAGATATATAAACCTTTAATCACAAGAGTCGTCAAAGATGAATCTACATTATTTGAACTTAATTGAAAATATAAACCTTTAATCACAAGAGTCCATGTCCTTTAACTTACGATGTGCTTTAACTTAATTTTCCCATCTTAGCAGTGACAATTTATATCAAACAAAGAAAAAGATATAAATATACATATATGTAAAGACAGTGAGAAAGAGAATTTATTTACCCTGCTCATAACTGATAAGTGTGTTAACACTTGTTTTCACCGCTGGGCAGCACTAATCCATATATATATATATATATATATATATATATATATAGATATATATATATATATATATATATATACATATGACAACTGTATAGAGAGTCAGAAAGAGAAGGCACTATATATATTATATAAGACAATTATATTATATATATATATATATATATATATATATATATTTATATATTATATAGAAATAGACAACTGGCATGTGGTTAATTATTAACCTTTCAGAATGCATCTAAATCGGACCTAATCAATAAGCGGGGTTAATTCAATCAGCACAGGAGGCGCGGTGGCCTTAAGTGGTTGGACACACTGTATAATTCAACGCTTGGTATTTCAACAGGTGTACATCCGGCACACAGGTAAATGGATGTGCATTCAGTGAGTACTCCACAGGCAGTTGACTCTAATGATATAAAAAATACACCTTTAGGCACAAGCAGCATATTAAGCCACATAGTGTCTTCTGGTCCATGGAACTGTCAGTTAAATTGAACGCGCAAAGCATATCCTGGGGGTGGTTTAATAGCCGCTACATGCATTTATAAATACAAAGGAATGTCATTCATGTCTGTTCACCAAGTCAGAAAAAATATCACCATTTTATTGTGTTTCCCTTTTGGAAGTGGGATGGGGAATCGAAGGGGGGAGAGGATGGCCAATCAGGAAATAATGTACTCTTTGTACACTTCTGGTGTTGATAATTATGAATGCTAAGTCCAAAAGTGGACTTCTGTGCCGATCCGCTATATGAAGATATATTCAAACATCTGTACCCTCAGAATTTGTATTTGATTATCATTATTTCTTTTGTGGTGTTCTCTGTGGCGGACTGGTTAAAGTGCCTGACTTTCTTCTAGGACGGACTCCTAATCTGAAGGTCAGTGGTTTGATTCCCTGTGCCCCCACCTCTGCCAATTTGGATTTACACCACTGTGTATAACTTACAGCGTCATCAAAAGCCCATTTCTCTCATACCATGTCTATGTGGTGTCAATCATCAGTCAATAGTTCCATCCTCTAGTCGAGGGTTGGATGCAATGGTTCTCCACTTGTCCCGATGTTGTGCTGTTCTGATAGACTGTGAATAATTCAAGCCTGTCCACTGTGAAATATTTGTAAACCATGATGTTCTTGGTCTCCCTCTCCCTCTGCTGCCATTCACCTTCCCTTCCAACAATGTACGGTATATTGAACTCTGACGAATGATGTGGCCAAAATAAATAAGTTTCTTTGTCTGTATAGTGGCAAACAAGCTTTTCTTATTTTTAATTTTTCTGAGAACTTCTTTGTTGGTGATCTTCTTTGTCCATGATATTTTCATCATCCTTCGATAAGTCCACATCTCAAATGCTGCTAAACGTTTGTACATTTTCTTAGAGATTGTCCATGTCTCTGCCCCATACATTAGAGTAGACCACACATAACACTGAAGAATACGCTTCCTTGTTTGTATTAATATCTTACTTGATGTTAACACTCTATACATTTTGGAGAATGTTGTTCGGGCTATTGTTATCCTTCTTTTAATTTCTTCCTCACATCTCCCATCATTTGTAATCTTTTGTCCGAGATATATGAATTCGGATACTTGTTCTATGTTTGTGCCATCTATGGTTATATTGACATTTGGTTTATCTGTCTTTTTACTTATAACCATTGTTTTGGTCTTCCTGGCATTCATCTTCATGTTGAATAGTATTCCAGCTTTATTGATTCTATTCACTATATCTTGTAGGTTTTTCTCACTGTCTGCTAGTATTACACTGTCATCGGCATATCTAAGATTGTTGACGTTCATGCCACCTATTGTCACTCCCTTGCAATCTTCAATGTGTCTGAAAATCATCTCTGTGTACAGGTTAAATAGACATGGTGACAATACACACCCCTGTCGAACTCCTCGTTTAATCATAACTTCATCCGATAGGCCCTGCTCCATTTTTATAAATGCACGTTGTGTCCAGTATAAGTTCACAATTAGTTTAATGTCTTTGCCATTGACACCAATATCTTGTAAACATTTGATTAACAGTTCATGATTGACTCGGTCGAAGGCCTTCTCATAGTCAATAAAGCAGGCATAAACATCCTGGTTCACTTCACAATAACGTTCACAAATCATTCTCATATTGAAAATCCCTTCACGTGTACCTCTTCCAGATATAAACCCACTTTGTACGTTACTGATTTGTTCTTCAATTTTCTGTCTGTTTCTCAGTAAAATTATTTTCAGGATCATCTTCAACATATGACTCATCAGGCTTAGTGTTCTGTACTCAGTACACAATGTTGGTTTTAGCTTCTTTGGGAGTCGTACAAATATGGATTCATTCATATTCAATGGTATAAATCCAGTCTCATAGATGTCAGTTACTAGCTTATGAATGATTTGAATCCCCACTTCATCTAGTCCTTTTATCATTTCTGATGTTATCTGGTCACTTCCAGGAGCCTTACCTGCCTTTAGATCATTGATAGCCTTCTCAACCTCTGATACTAATATAATATTCCCATCTTCTTTCTCAATTGTGGGTGGGTTCCCTCTGTCATCATTGTATAGTTCGTTTACATATTCTTCCCATCTGGACTTTATTTCATCTTCTTCAAAGAGCATTTTGCCGTCTTTGTTCTTGATACATTTACTGCTTCTCTGTCTGTATCCTTGACCTGTTATCTCTTTCACTTTCTTGTGCATCTCTCTTGAACGATGTTGAGACTCAAGTTGTTCCACTACTTCACACTTCTTATTCCACCATTCATCTTTAGCTTTTTTGCATTCATCTTCTATTTCATTCTTCAGGTGTTTGTATTTAGGTGGATCAGTGGTTTTCACTTTCTTCCTTTCTGCCATCTTTTCTAGTATGGTTTGCGTCATCCATGATTGCTTTGTCTCTCGTTTTTTATTTGGTAACACCTCCTCTGCTGACTTGACCATGCTTTCTCTGAGAGCTTCCCATTCCATTTCAATGTTGTTATACTCTCTCTGAGGAGTTTCTTCATTCATCAGTACACTGAATTTGTTATGAACAGAGACATTATACTTAGTTCTGTATTTTGCATCTTTTAACATGTTCATATCCATTTGAATGTTGTTTTTAATTTTGTTCTGCTGTTTCAATTTCACTACCATACTGATTACTACTGGATTATGATCCGAACATATGTCAGCACCTGGATATGTCCTTGCCTGTTTGATACAATTTCGATATCGTTGGTTGACAAGAATGTAATCGATCTGGTTCCGACATACATCACCAGGGCTCTTCCATGTATATAGTCTTCTCTTTGGATGTTCAAATAAGGTGTTAGCAATTACTAGTTTTGATGTCAAACAGAAATTTATCAAGTATTCACCACGATCATTTCTCTCACCTAAGCCAAATCTTCCTGTTACTGGATATTCATGTTGTTCTCCAACTTTCGCATTCCAATCGCCCATAACAATTGTTATTTCTCCAGACTTGGTGTATTCCATTACCTTTTTGATGCTGTCATAGAACTCGTTGACTTCTTCATCATCGTGATCTGAGGTTGGTGCATAAACTTGCAGAATGTTTATATTGAACGGTTTTCCCCTCAGCTTCATCATAATAATTCTGTCAGATACTGGCCAGAATCCAATCATTGTGGCGGCAATGGACTTCTTCATCATAATTCCAACGCCATACTGATGTTTTTCATCTCCAGAATATATCATATCTACCTCACTATCACCTATCCTCCCGTCACCCGTCCATCTCGTCTCAGCTATACCTAGGATGTCAAGGTTTAGCGCTGTCATTTCCACTTTCAGGTTGTCATATCGGCCTGGTTTGTACAATGTTCGTACATTCCATGTACCAATCTTTAGCACCTTTCCTCCAGTTTTCAGTTGCCTGACATCAGATGCATACCTTCCTATTTTAGGCTTTGGGTTTACATTGTCATTACTAGGTTTCTTAATAGTTGAAGGAAAGGTGCCTCCACTGTAGCTATTAGAAGGCTTCCCCGCAGAGGGACCAGAGTTGTCTCCATCTCTAAATTTGCTTCCATTAATTACCATTGCTTACTATGGGTAAATACTTGGTAGGTTCCCCTTCCTTTCCAAGGTGACTGGCCACTTACTCATCTTTGTCAGAGTGTGCCCTGATGAGCCACATCATCTTGCTGTTACACCTTCAAAGCTATTGATCTTCTAACTCATCTGCTGCTCCAGTCTTCATGCACTTGAAGGGGTGACATCCCCTGACCACACCAACAAAGTTGATGTGCACCGCACTTAGTTTAGGCCGACAATTGAGTCGGTATGGCCGCTGGTGTGCACTACCAACTTCTGGTCTTCCCATAAATGGGACTAGCCGCACGGCAGCGGGGGTTTTAAATCAGAGTTTACCTTCTCCTAGATGAGCAGTCAGCCAAGATTGACGAGCCCCACCTGCCCGAAGCATCTGGTTTTGAGGCGCCAGAGATCCGCCTTTGCCCCTTCTCCCGTCAGTAGAAACAGTTTCGCCTCGTGAAGGCCGGGAGTTGGACTGGGTTATCAGAGGCTGTTTGATACGCATGCCATGAGAAAGTACTTTATAGGTAGTGAGAGCTTATCCTCACTATCACTTCCGGCAATAATAACCTTGAAACCCTATGTGGTGTAGGAGGTTAAAAATCCCTTGGGTTGGTAAAAGTGTAGGCTAGGGCTTTCTATTGACTAACTGTCTAATGGTGAAATCCATGATAGGCAGTATAAATCTTCAAGAGAAAAGAAATCAACTATTCATATTATGATTCGACCCCCCCCCCACACACACACAATCTCGCCCTCAAAACACATTTACTGGGACTGGGAGAAGTTATTCAAGTTGCATGATCCGATGTAAAATATAAATATATTATTTTGATCATTATCAAATACTTTACATTAGTTTGAAGTAACTTATATTTTAAAGAGTTAATTAGGGAAATGTTTGAAATGAAAATATACTAAATTAATGTTGGTGTTCACACCGGAGTGCTGAACATATAGACTTCAGCAGTGACATGATTGTGTTATTAAAGTTGCATAGTCCGATGAAAACATCAAATTTTCAAAACCAAAACATTTATCTAGATTTGATTATACATATCTAGCTTAGACACTGTTGCAATTATTAAGCATTTGTCGCCACATAAAAGGGGTACTGAATCAAATTAACAGAACCTGTTACTGTAGAAGCCTGTGGTGTCAGAGTTTTGGACCAAAATTAATTGTGTGTGTTTGCGCTTCAAATATCTCAAAAGTTAGCCATTTAAAATAAAAGTTACTTCAAACAAAAGTAAGGTAGATTATAACGATCAACTTATTATATTTATCTCAGAAAATGACAGAAACTCAAAACCATCGGACTATGCAACTTTAAATTTACACAGTATTCCTTCTATGCAACAATCTGTTTAAAGGAGTATACCAATATCTATATTGAGTATGTAGGGTCAGTCTCGATAAGTATTTTGGTTTTGAAAATTTGATGCTTTCACTGGACTATGCAGCTTTAAAAGGAAACTGACCCAGCCAATAGGTCATGCACTGTATTTCCGGGTGCCACTTTAATGAGGCTAGGGCGCGCAGGTCTGTCTATGCCAGGTGAGGTTTTCATGGGAATTGCGGGTGTTCTTTCCAATAAGGGTAGGACATGGTTTATAAGGGTCCTTGAAAACCTGGAAAGGCCTGGAATTTGATAAATCAGGATTCCAGGCCTGGAAAAGTCATGGAATTTGTCTAAAGGTCCTTGAAAATCCGTGAAATGGAAAATCCTGGCTATATATATTCTGTTAAACCTATTTTTGCCGACATGCCCAAACCGTAATCAGTGTTTTTTTGTATTTAAAGTGAATTTGTGGGTTTGTTATCCTGCCTCTTGATTTTTATTTTAAAACTATAAATTGCTATACTCGTTGTTATTTTGTTATGCATATTTACACTTCACATCTTACACAGTGAATCAGCTATGAATACGGACGTGTTTCGGAGCACTTTAATTTAATAAATGTCTTTAAAATGTACTGGAATTTTGCACTGAAAGGTCCTTGAAAGGCCTGACAATTCCTGGAATTTGATATGTCAAAATGAGTATGACCCCTCTAGGATGTCATTTGGCGATGACACAATTATTTATCATATTTATAGCTTAGCCAACACATGGTTTTATGCTGGTCAATAACTTGGTGGTGGTGGGAACTGGGCCTGAGACCGTTCATTCGACCATGTT
>CM059197.1:5008469-5106389 GCA_030323885.1 Branchipolynoe longqiensis | reverse complement strand
TTGGTGGGTGATGGTGGGGGGAGGCTGGGTAGGCATTGGTGGGTGATGGCGGGGGGAGGCTGGATGGGCATTGGTGGGTGATGGCGAGTGAGGCTGGATGGGCATTGGTGGGTGATGGTGGGGAAGGCTGGGTAGGGAGTGGAGGTGGGGGGGGGGCCGAAGTGGTGAGTGGCAATGTGGTAGGGGTGAGTGGGATGTATCGGAGTGGGGTGGGGTGGGGGAGATATTGCGGTGTGTGGGTGAGAGTTAGTTGGGAGTGTGGGTGGGAGTTATTGTGGAGTTGGGGTGGGAGTTAGTTGGGAATGTGGGTGGGAGTTATTGTGGAGTGTGGCTTGGAGTTATTGCGGAGTGTGGGTGTGTAATATCTTGGGTACTCGGCCGTCAGAGCCCTGGATACCACTACTCTCCCCAGGTGTGTTCTGACAACTGTCTGTCAGTTCCCACCTGGTGTCCCTCTCAACAAACTTATAAGGATGAAAAGGTAAGACAAGTTGCGCAAGATTGACAGTGAAGAAGTTGTGCTTTATTGGCATCAACTCCTGTTCACCTACTCGTGACCTATCACCCTCACTCCTTACCAACTGCCCACGGTCCCTGAGTCCCATGGTTGTTGCACACAGCTCAGTGCCTTTTGATTAGCTGCTGCTAGTTTGTATGTAGAAAGTGGAGTCTAAGACACAGTGTCTGGAGTCCTGGACAAGAGTGTCCAGAGTGTGGTCTGTGTGTCAGGTATAAGGAATGCAGGTGACTGGGCTCCCACAGCCAGCCAATCAGACACCCTCTACAGCCTGGGGGGGGGGGGGGGTGTGACACCCTAATAGGGGGGCAACTTGTCACTCAACCTCCAGCTGCAGGTGGTGTCCATTATGTATGCAGGATGGCTGGGTGTGCTTGCCCATCAGCCCCGTGGTAACAGGTAGCTGCAGACAGTTACAATAAACATATATTAAAAATGTCCTTCCCCTCCACTTGGACTCTTTCTGGTGCATGGAGGGAACATTTCACTACTCATTAACTGTCTCTTAAATATGAACATCACATCACAATCTCGGTCACTATGTGTTATCACATTTTCCAGATAGGCTCTTCATGTCACACAGCGAGTGGGGCACCCATTGCTTCTCTTTTACATAATCCTGGTCTCCACTCCGTCGCCCAGGAATAGTAATGCTCTCTCCCAATATATAAATCCGAACCGAAAATCCGACAATTTTTTACAGGTGGGAGTTAGTTGGAAGTGTGGGTTGGAGTTAGTTGGGAGTGGGGGAGGGTGTGTGGGTGGGAGTTATTGCGGAGTGTGGGTGGGAGTTAGTTGGGAGTGTGGGTGGGAGTTATTACGTAGTGTGGGTTGGAGTTATTTGGGAGTGAGTGATGGGGTGTGGGTGGGAGTTATTGCGGAGTGTGGGTGGGAGTTAGTTGGGAGTGTGGTGGGAGTTATTGCGGAGTGTGAGTGTGAGTTATTGCAGAGTGTGGGTAGGAGTTAGTTGGGAGTGTGGGTGGGAGTTATTACGTAGTGTGGGTTGGAGTTAGTTGGGAGTGGGTGTGGGGGTGTGGGTGGGAGTTATTGCAGAGTGTGGGTAGGAGTTAGTTGGGAGTGTGGGTGGGAGTTAGTTGGGAGTGCAGGTGGGAGTTATTACGTAGTGTGGGTGGGAGTTAGTTAGGAGTGTGGGAGTTAGTTGGGAGTGTGGGTGGGAGTTAGTTGGGAGTGTGGGCAGGAGTTATTATGTAGTGTGGATGTGAGATAGTTGGGAGTGTGGGAGTTAGTTGGGAGTGTGGGAGTTAGTTGGGAGTGTGGGCAGGAGTTATTATGTAGTGTGGATGTGAGATAGGTGGGAGTGTGGGAGTTAGTTGGGAGTGTGGGAGTTAGTTGGGAGTGTGGGTGGGAGTTAGTTGGAAGTGTAGGTGGGAGTTAGTTGGGAGTGTGGGTGGGAGTGTAGGTGGGAGTTAGTTGGGAGTGTAGGTGGGAGTTAGTTGGGAGTGTGGGTGGGAGTTAGTTGGGAGTGTGGGAGTTAGTTGGGAGTGTGGGAGTTAGTTGGGAGTGTGGGAGTTAGTTGGGAGTGTGGGAGTTAGTTGGGAGTGTGGGAGTTAGTTGGGAGTGTGGGTGGGAGTTAGTTGGGAGTGTGGGCAGGAGTTATTATGTAGTGTGGATGTGAGATAGTTGGGAGTGTGGGAGTTACTTGGGAGTGTGGGAGTTAGTTGGGAGTGTGGGTGGGAGTTAGTTGGGAGTGTGGGCAGGAGTTATTATGTAGTGTGGATGTGAGATAGTTGGGAGTGTGGGAGTTAGTTGGGAGTGGGGTGTGTGTGGAGTGTGGGTGGGAGTGTAGGTGGGAGTTGTGGGAGTGTAGGTGGGAGTGTGGGTGGGAGTTAGTTGGGAGTGTTAGGTGGGAGTTAGTTGGGAGTGTGGGTGGGAGTTAGTTGGGAGTGGGGAGTTAGTTGGGAGTGTGGGGTTAGTTGGGAGTGTGGGAGTTAGTTGGGAGTGTGGGAGTTAGTTGGGAGTGTGGGAGTTAGTTGGGAGTGTGGGAGTTAGTTGGGAGTGTGGGAGTTAGTTGGGAGTGTGGGAGTTAGTTGGGAGTGTGGGAGTTAGTTGGGAGTGTGGGTAGGATGAGAGTAGGGTGAGGTGGAGTGCTGGGAGTGGGGGAAGTGTGAGTGTAAGTGAGTTGGGAATGTGAGTCAAGTAGAAGTAGTTTGTGGAGGAATGCGGTGGGATTGGGAATGTGGGTGGGATTGGAGTGGTTAGAAGTGTGGGGTTGTGGGGCGGGATGTGTTGGAGTGTGGCGTGGGTTGTGAGGGTGGGGGAGGGTGGGTATGGGTGACCAGAGGTCTGGGATGCGTGACCTAATTAGGCATCAGAACGAGGTTGAGGATGTGTCGGCTATTGGAAATGGCAGTAAGACACTACTGTGTGCTGATGTGTATGAACTCCGACAGAAATTAAAGGAGTACAATTTGAATATATTCACCTTTTAAACTATCATATTCATTTTTGCATACATTTTTTCTATCTATTGGTCAATTTTCATGAAGATTGAGTGATGATCAGATGCATTTCAGTAGGCGATGTCAACAAAATTGCTCACCCCGGTTGCCAATCTATTCTTCAATTCAAAATTGCATAACTTTCTTAATATATATATAAATATATATATTTTACAAATATATTTTAACGCTTTTATGAATTTTATTAATTTGTATTTACTAAGACTAGTTGTTTAACTGGATTACACAGATAACTGCACTGACAGTGCTGCATTACATGATACCGCCATAACTATGCAGACTTGAAGTTGACAGTCACATTGTAGTTAAAGAATGGGAAAATCACCATGCAAGGGTCACCCAATCTTCGTGAAAATTGGCCAATAGATAGAAAACAGGTATGCAAAGATGAATATGGTAGTTTAAAAATTGAAAACCTTCAAATTTGAGTGATTTCGAGAGGTTTTGGTCGACGACAAATATTTGTATGACTTTTCATACAGCAGCGCCTCCAGACGCGGATGTGGCCTCGGTCAGGTTTCAACATTGCCGCGGCATGAATAGTGTGAATGGCAGCTGGTAGAGAAGTTTCCGCTTCATCAGGTCTGGCCAAAACCACCTTGCAAGTCACAGTGAAAGGGGGAAGAAGACAAGGTGGACAAAGGAAGAGGTGGGAAGACACCATCAGGGCGGCAAGTCTCAGAGAGCGGTGGAGAACATGGAAAACTGGAGAAAACTGGTTGCAAACTCATCTGTGGTGCCCCAACAACCCTCATGGTTAAGGGATTGATGATGACGATGATTAGGATGATGGTGATGTGAGGATAGGTGTTGGTGAGGATGGGTATGGGTGAGAGTTGGTGTGGGGGTTGGTAATGAGGATGTGAGGTTGGGGTGGTGGGGGGGTGAGTGAGAGGGGTGGGGTGTTTGTGAGTGAGAGGGGTGGGGTGTGTGTGAGTGAGAGGGGTGGGGTGTGTATGAGTGAGAGGGGTGGGGGGTGAGTGAGAGGGGTGGGGGTGTGGTGACTGTGAGTCGGTGTGGGTGCCTGACATTTATTTCCCTGGTTTGGGAAGCAGCTAGCCTGCGTGTTCCGCCCGCCCTACGTGCCACTGATTGATTTTCGCACTAATTAATTAGAACGCCGCCATTCTTCCCCCGTACCACAACACTTGCCGGTCTTCTGCCCAAAAGTACTTCTGGTTTTTCTTTTTTGTTATATTTCCCTTTTTTAAATATAAATATCAGAAAGAAATGTAAACAAAGCAAATGAAAGCCACTGGTAAGGATGGAAAAGACGCCCCGCTGTCCTCCTTACAAAGAGCCATTGGTTTATATGCCGATTTTGAAAGCGCTTACAAGTTTTAAAAAGAAGCTAATTCCTGCAGGTTGTAAACATGTTTACTGCCAACTAGTTATCACCGGTGTAATGCAAGCACTGAGTGGGAAGGCAACGCAATTCAAAGTTTTTGTTGTGGGAACAATTAATACTAATAATAGCAGTAAATGCACACCACCAATGACTTCGCCTCTCACTTAGTTACAGCGGTAAAATGATATCTGATTGGTTGATTGACTGCTGACGGTTTAACACCATGTCAGCAGCGAGGATGGTGTTCTTTGTGGCGGAGCGGTTAGAGTGTCTGACTTTTTTCAAGGTCTGACTCCTGATCTGAAGGTCTGTGGTTCGATTCCCCATGCCATCACCTCTACCAATTTGGATTTCCACCTCTGTGTATAACTTAGAGGGTCACCAAAGGCCAGTTGCTCTCATACCATGTCTATGTGGTGTGGGAGGTTAAAAATACCTTGGGTCAGTAAAAATGTAGGCTCGGACTTTCTATTCAACTGTCCAATGGTGAAAACAAAGACTATTTAGCCATGATAGCAGGGATGGAAGATCTCCGCGATTCCGCGGGTTTCCAGGATTTTTCAATCCCGATGCACCAGCAGCGTACACTATTATGTGGTGCTGAGACCGCAGCACTATCAGTGTACACTACTAATATTAATAAATGCTCCAAGCGCTGCAGCACTATCAGCGTACACTACTAATACATGCTTCAAAAAGGCACAGCACTATCAGCATATACCAGTATATATGTACCCCGACTTACGGGAATTTTCCGCGATTCCCTGACAATGTTAAACCTATGGGAGAATAACAACAACAAAAACTTCAAGCTAGTATCTGTTCTGTTAGTCTTCTTAGTCACATTCACATGCCTACCTTGAAATTTACATGAAGTTCTGACTGGGTCAGATCTGTCTGAAATGATGCAATTTTGAAGTGCTTATGTTTGTCTCAAATGACGGCAATATTTAACTAATAAAACTTAGCTAAAATTAGCAAGGGTGATACAGCCCAGTTGTTCTTAGGAGCCTCCGGGTTGTATCAGTAAGTAGATCCATGGCTGTGAGCCATTTATGTCAACTAAGAAATAATATATTGCGACCTTACTGTAAACAAGTTTTATCTGACAAAATGGTGCTTTCGAGATAATGAGGATTGAAGCTGTGTAACTGCATGAGAGCAAAGCAGATATAACGATATTATTTTAAATATACCTCAGTGAAAAATACCGGTTGAGAAACAGTTGTGAAACCGCATGATAGCCTTTTGTGGATAGAACATTTTTACATCCATAACACCAATTCGGTCACTTTGTCTGATAGAACCTTTTTATAGTAAGGTCACGATATGCTATTTTCTCACGCATCGCCAGGTCAATTTTGAGTTCTGCCCAACCCTCATAAGCCCTGTTCACACATACATTTTAAACAAGCTTAACTAAACCGTTTGAACTAATCCGGTTTAAAAGGTGTTTAAATCCGGTATAAATCGGTTTAGCGCTAAGTCGACTAAACTAGTTTGCTTCATGTAAACCAGTTTATGAGGTGGATCAGATAAACCGATTTGACTAAACTGGTTTAACTCTGTACGTGTGAACATGGCTTATATAATAGTAATTTTGAAAAGAAAAGTCTAATAAAATAAAAACCCAGGTGCACATAATTTCAGCAGCCGCTCCAGTATGTAAACTGTCCTTTTGGGCAGATGTCACATTTTCATTTGCTGGTGCTAAATTATGAACATTTTGTAGATTTTCTCTGGCTCCATTTAACAAAAGAATTACATTACAAAATGATCTTACCAAATAAAAATTAAATTGAAAATACCACCATCCAGAATATCTTGAAGCAAATAAAAACAACAACAACAACAACAAAAATACCCGCCTGCCCCAGATGTGGACACATGGCGTCTTCAAAAACAAGTGCATGTATTTGCTAGGCCTTGTTGTAAACCTTTATCTGTGTATCGGCACTGCGGTTTAAAATCTCATTTATGAATAGTAATATTGACATTAAAGTGTCTAATTTGAGGAGGTGGAAGAGGAGGGGTGGTGCTGCCCTCTAGGTAACTTTCGAGGCGATCCAACTCGCTTGGGTCTAACTTCTAACTGCTTCTGTGTAAAACCAGACATGCTGACTGAATCGGTAAGAGCACTAGCAGGATTCCCATGCTGGAGGTCGTGGGTTCGAATCCCGGCCGAGTCAAACCGATGGTAAATAAAATTGATTCTTGTCACTACCGAGCTTGGCACTCGTTACTAATAGGATAGGGCAAGGACTGGTTTGCTCTATCAGGATAATGTGACTGAGTGGGATATTTGGATCATTGTGCGGGTAACGTGGTGTCCCAGTGGAGCAACACTATAAAGTTGCCATCAGCGTGCACTGTCACAAGTCATTAGGCCTACTTGTCCTGGTGTTACTTTCGATGTCGCTAGGACATAATGCAATAACGTATTGAATAGAATTGAATAATGCCCATGACAAACAGAGACATTTCTGTCCAGACCTTTGTGCATCATGGATACTGCCCCCGCCCCCCCCCCCCTCTCCACACATACCTATCCACTTGTCGATTCATCTCTACAGTGTGGACTTAATGATCTGTCTACACAATTATGGGAACCATATTCAATTCTACTTACAAGATAACTTGATATTTCACCCTGGTTTTTATTGGCATGCGTGGGCTAACAAACTGCGCTATTCATAACCTATGACAATAAAATTATAAAAAATTAATGTAGATCCTGTTATCCCATAACTCGATTCCCCGGATAGGGGGGGGGGGGGGAGGTGTGAGTGCATGACACTACTGGTACTATTACATGCGATAAAGGGTTTATCACTATCCATATATATATGGAAAGGGGCATGTGATATGTCATGGCCCACCAGCGGGATGCCCAATGGAAGGTAACCATGCCAAAAGTAGCCAGATAACACACCACACAGCTACGTACAAGCCTATGATATGTAAATAGGAGTAGGCAAGTCTAGTAATAAGAGTAGAGCAAAATATTCTCTGTGGCGGAGTGGTTAGCTGAAGGTTGGTGGTTCGATTCCCCATGCCCCCATCTCTGCCAATTTGGATTTCCACCGCTGTGTATAACTTACAGTGTCATCAAAGGCCGGTTGCTCTCATACCATGTCTATGTGGTGTGGGAGGTTAAAAATCCCTTGGGTCGGTAAAAGTGTAGGCTCGGGCTTTCTATCGACAAACTGTCTAATGGTGAAAACAAGCCTATTCAGGCTTATCCATGATAGGCAGTATAAATCTTCAACAACAACAAATACATATATGCCAAGAAAATCAAAAAAAAATAACATAGGCTACTAACCATACCAACCAATTATCTATCTGCTACTGAAATGCAGGCAATCAAATACCTTATCAGCAGCCACTGTGTGGTAAGATAACACCAACACTACAACTGGCCAGCATTGAAAACAAGCCTGGGTACCCGGGCTTATATGCTATGGACAGTATAAATACAGCCTCAATAAAGAAAAAACATAAAACCAACCAAGAACCAAGCTTGATTTAACGGGGTTGTACTGTATGTATATATATATATAGAGAGAGAGACAGAGACAGAGAAAAAAAACCTCTCTAACCAACCACCTCCATAGATCGACCACTCCCCTATATCGATCGCTTTATTTAGGTTCCAAACAATCGCCCATTTATTACCATTGTAATGATGATAAAAAAACTCGCTATGCCGAACACCTCCATAAATGGACCACTTAAAGTCGGTCCAATGGTCGGCCGGATTTAGAGAGGTTTCACACACACCCATAGGGAATATCAAATGATATCTTTAAATAATAAGTGTACTAGTTGGATATATAGGATCAGATCCAGCTAAGTGCTATGGTTTCGATAACTTTTATTCTTTCATCGGATTATGCAGATTGAGATCAGTTCCAGCCACCAATGCTTGAAAACCCCCCATTTTATTTACGTATTTATTTGGGTACATTAGTTGATTAAACATGAGAAATTTCAATCGCGGACAATTGGTTGTCGCCATTCCACTGCTCCTTTCCCTATCCCAGTAATACCAACCGCCAGTCTAGGTAACGACAAGTATAACATTTTGTAAGTCATTGGTTTGACTCGATCAGGGGTTGAATCGCATGCCCTACCAAAACGAGAGGCGGGCGCTCATCTGGTTCTGCCATTCTGTCTACTTCGGCCTGAATCTTCACCCACCTCGGTCCCCGGGGAGCCCTCCATGTTGCCAACTCTCGTCTGGACATCTACACGTAACGGTGGGGGCGGAGGCGACTAATGGCAGAGTGCCCGGACATTGTCACGTGACACGGAGCTAGGCGCGCCGAAAACTCGCAGTTTGATATCATATCATGTGATATTTGGCATCCCCCCAACCTGGCGTCGCGCTTGCCCTCTCACCCACACATGCACACACACACACGCACAGACACATCACATACACACAAGCACACACAGTGAGCCAAAGCTTAATGCGCAGCCTGTCTATCACCTACATAATGTTTGTTGGTGTGGATATTTGGGTTGAATATCCATCTGCGTGGCCCATGTTGATGACGTCACTAGGACGTGATGACGTCACTTGACCTATTGTTTGTAGAGATCCCTTACACACGCACACGCGAACATACACACACATATAATATATATATGTGTCTGTGCTATGTAAGTCACTTATATAGCTTAATAATAATGACACTTATAATAACATATATAAGATAACACTGTGCCAATTATGGTGCTGTCACATTACGATGCTTCTCGCGGGCGCGCCGCCAACGCGCAAAATCACTTTTTAACGTCGAGATACATCAAACTTTTCGGCGTCAGCGCAACATATTGGTAGCGTGCGGCCGACGTTGTGAGGAAAAAAACAAATATGTTTGGCGCGCCGTCCTGATATGACCTTAGATGTTGGTAGGATGTAAAACAACAACAAACAAACAAAGCAACAGTTTGGCACAACGTGTGGGAACGACCCTCAAGCGCGGGGCATGTGCATAACGTTTGCATAACTTTATTCCAGCGTGTCCAATGTCGCCATAATGTTGGCAACTGCGCATCGGCGCACATCGAAAGTTTTGCGCAAGCACAAAACTTCGCCGATACCCTGATGCGCGCTGCCGACCGTCCCCGATCGTCGCCGTCGATTAACGAATAGCAGCAACGCGCGAGTAACGCTTCCAGACGTATCCCGACACTAGGCAAAAAAATCACATACGTCGACGCGCGTTGGCGAGAAGTGTCATAATGTGACAGCACCATGAAGGCTCTTTTACACTTTTGACGGCGCAACACGGCGCAATACGGCGCAATACGGCGCAAGCCAACGCTCCCATTTAGACTTTACATCGACGCTTGACGGCGCAACACGGTGCAAGCCTTGACCAGAATTCAACTATGTTGAACTTTCAAGGTCAGCACTTCCACACGTCGGCAGCATCGATGTATGTATGTGTGTATGTGTGAAGCTATGTGTGTATGTATGTGTGTATGCATGTGTGTATGTATGTATGTATGTGTGTATGCATGTGTGTATGCATGTGTGTATGCATATGTATGCATGTGTGGATGTATGTGTGTATGTATGTGTGGATGTATGTCTGTATCACTGTATGTATGTGTGTATACATGTGTGTATTTATGTGTGTATACATGTGTATGTATATGTGTATGTGTGGATGTATGTGTGGATGTATGTATGTCTGGATGTATGTGTATGTCTGTATGTGTGCATGTATGTGTGTATGTATGCATGTATGTATGTATGCATGTATGTATGCATATGTATGAGTAAGTTGTGCATCTGAATGCAAGTGGTTTAGTTCAGCTGGCTTAATGGTTCTATTAAGTATTCTAGTCTGAGGGAAACAAATACAAATACTTTGAACCCTATTTAAGTTTGTACATCTTGATATGACCTTAGATGCTGCCATGACATAAAACTCCAACAACCAACCATTAAAGTTTCTCCACAGAGCCTGGAAAATAGGTCGACATTAGTGACCGTGTGCATCAAAGCATTCAGACTTTCACGGCGACGTTCCACTCGTAGCACTCCACACCGTTTAGCGCCGTCACACGGCGCCTTTACAGTGCCATGTGTCTGTGCTATATAAGTCATTTATATAGCTTAATATTATAATAATAATGACATTTATAATAACACATATAAGATAACAATGACCATTAGGATACCGTGCCACTGGCACCATGATCCGATATCCCCACACAGTCACAATATCCTGCCACTCAGCTATATCCTATTAATAACCACTGCACGACAAGATAGCGACACGCCTTTGGTTATCTAGATATATATTTATATACACTTATGACACACACATGTAATATATGTATTATATATTATGTAGATAACCAACGATTGAAGTTGACACTCGGTGCTACCTTGGCACACATTGAGTATTACTAGGATAGAGCTCACCGGCAGGATAAGGTGACTGAGTGGGGATACCGGATTATGGTATCCTGCAGTTTGTAAGAATGTTGCTACCTATCAGACCGGGCGTGGTGGCCTAATCGGTAGAGCGTGGGCCTCGCGTGTGGAAGGTCTGGAGTTCGGTTCCCGGTCGAGTCAAACCAATGACTTTAAAATTGGTACTTGTAGCTTCCTAGCCTGGCGCTCGGCATTAATAGGATAGGGCAAGGACTGGTTAGCTCAGTGTCAGGATAATGTGACTGAGTGGGACATCGGGTCATGGTGCCTGCGGCCTGATTTCCCAGTGGGGCAGCACTATAAAGTCACCATGAGTGCACCCTGTCACAAGTCGGTACCCGTCCTGATATGACCTTAGATGTTGCTAGGACATAAAACAACAACAAACAAACAAAGCTACCTATCAGGGATTTTCCACTGTTGAATTATTGACCACCGCAGTGGCATTGATTGTTGCTGCTGCCGCCATGTTGAAACCCAGGTGTGTGTGGGTGGGTTGGGTGTGTGGGTGGGTGGGTAGACGTGGGAGTGGTAAGGGGGCACAGGATGGAGGGGACGTGGGCACAGGTGGCGCCACCGGTCAAGTGCGGAGTCTTACGGCGAATAACAATGGTATCAAGTAATATAATAATATAATATTAATAAAAGAAACAATTCCCTTCGTATTTTTATACTCGCATAATACGTTATACACCACATATATGATTGTGTTCTCTGTTCATAATGGCTGTTATTAAAAAGGTTGGGGGGGGGGACTGAAAATTGACCCAACAATGACTGAGAAATGGGTATGGTTTTATTTGATTTATTGTTGGTGTGTGTATATATATATATGTATGTATACGATTTTTAACCTCTTCATAATTGACGCTCTAAAAAGGGTTGATTCAAACCAAATGACACTTATCAAATTGATACTTGTCGCTTCCTAGCCTGGCACTCGGCATTAATAGGATAGCGCAAGGACTGGTTAGCTCAGTGTTAGGATAAGGTGACTGAGTGGGAATTCGGGGCATGGTGCAAGTGGCCTGATTTCCCATTCGGGCAGCACTATAAAATCGCCATTAGTGCGAACTGTCACAAGTCGGTACCTGTCCTGATATGACCTTAGCTGTTGCCAGGTCGTAAAATTCCAACAACCAACCAACCATCTTCCCTTCAGCGACAACCAGTTGTCCAAAACTGGTTCATTAAAGTCTCTGGTATGTGCTGTCCTGTCTGTGGGAAAGTGCATATAAACGACCCCTTGCTGCTTATCGGAAAGAGTAACCTATGTAGCGGCAGTGGGTTTCCTCCAAAGAAATATGTCAGAATGACCATATGTTTGGCATCCAATAGCCGATGATACAAACATCAATGTGCTCTAGAGGCGTCGTTAAAGGGGCTGTCACATTAGGGTTTTTTGCGGGAGCGTATGGCGGCGTAAGCGCGTTACGTCATATACGTCGGCATACGCCGTATACGCTACTCATACGCTACGCATACGCTACGCATACGCTACTCATACGCCGCCAGATGCCGCCAGATGCCGGCGTATGTGAAGCGTATGAGGCATACGCCGCCATACGCTTTCATAAATCCGTCCGTCCAAATTTTTTTGTGCATGCTCAAAAAAACCCGACCTATGAGGACGTATGGCCCATACTGTCAACAAATGTCACAGCACGCTCCCATACGCTCCTCGTACGCTCCTCGTACGCTCCTCGTAGGTTCCACATACGCTCAAACCCACCCGAAAGGTCACCAAATGTCATCACAGGCCGGCACGCGCAGGACCTACGTAGGTTTTCAATACGCTCCCGCCATACGCTGTAATGTGACAGGGCCTTAACTAAAACTTTACTTTTGCCTTCAGCGCGGTGGCGATGTGAATACCCCTCGGGCCAGCTCGAGCACCGCCGTGAACATCGCAGACCGCGGCCCCGGGACGGACTGTGTGCAGGCGGCCACGGGTCCGTCATGCAGCGCGCCGGGGGTGGCGGCCTCTCCCCTCCTCCCTGCGTCTGATCGCCCAACTCCCCGCGGCTTGTAGACCTCCTCCCGACACCTTCAAGGATTGCACACTAGTGGGTAGGTAGGTCCACTTGTTTACAAATACTGTCTTTTTTCTTTTTTTAAAGGTATTTTTTTATTCACCATTGTTTGTTGTGTTGATGTTTCTTTCAGTTTTACTTCACTAGTAGAGGGCATGGCCATTTGTTTAGGAATCTTTAAAAAAAAATTAATAAAAAAATATGTTTATTTACCCTGTCTATTATATATTTATTGAAACCAAGTTCTATCGTGAACTTATAAGTTCATGATCGAACTTGTTTTCGATGCTGAACAGCTTTAGCCATTAGTTTGTGGTTTATTGTCTTGAATATTGTGTCTTTTAATTTAGTTTGGGGTTTATTGTCTTGAATATTGTGTCTTTTAATTTAGTTTGTGGTTTATTGTCTTGAATATTGTGTCTTAATTTAGTTTGGGATTTATTGTCTTGAATATTGTGTCTTTTAATTTAGTTTGTGGTTTATTGTCTTGAATATTGTGTCTTTTAATTTAGTTTGTGGTTTATTGTCTTGAATATTGTGTCTTTTAATTTAGTTTGTGGTTTATTGTCTTGAATAGTGTGTCTTTTAATTTAGTTTGTGGTTTATTGTCTTGAATATCGTGTCTTTTAATTTAGTTTGTGGTTTATTGTCTTGAATATTGTGTCTTTTAATTTAGTTTGTGGTTTATTGTCTTGAATATTGTGTCTTTTAATTTAGTTTGTGGTTTATTGTCTTGAATATTGTCTTTTAATTTAGTTTGGAGTGTATTGTCTTGAATATTGTGTCTTTTAATTTAGTTTGTGGTTATTGTCTTGAATATTGTGTCTTTTAATTCAGTTTGTGGTTTATGTCTTGAATATTGTGTCTTTTAATTTAGTTTGTGGTTTATTGTCTACAATCTTGTGTCTTTTAATTTGGTTTGTGGTTTATTGTCTTGAATATTGTGTCTTTTAATTTAGTTTGTGGTTTATTGTCTTGAATATTGTGTATTTTAATTTACTTTGTGGTTTATTGTCTTGAATCTTGTGTCTTTTAATTTATTGTTAAAACTGACTGCGCCCATTTGTTCAGAAATTCCATACATTTTATTACTCTTTTTAAATTATGTTAATCTTCACTATTGGATAGGTCAATTTGTTTAGAAATATTATGTCTTTAAATCTTTTTTTTTAAATATCACTGGTGGATAGGTTCATTTGTTCAGAAATGTTACTTTTAATTGTCTTTACTACACTAGATAGGTGTGTTTCTTCATGAATTCTGTCCGTAATCTTTTTTCTTTTACACTAGTGGGTAGGTATATTTGTTCATAAATTCAATCTTTTAATATATTTGTTTACACTAGCAGGTACATGTTGTTTTATTTCAAGGCTAAACACACTAGTTGATAGATCCATTTGTTCATAAAAAACATGTGTTTGTGTTTTTATTGTTAATAAAACCTGCTCTTTAATTAGATTTAATTTTAATGATAAAATATATTATTTCAACGTTTGCACACTAGCAGCTATGTCCATTTATTCATTAATATCTCTTTTTTAAATATCATTTTTTAAACCGTGCATTTTTGTGTCCTCGGATGTTTGTAGACATCTTTCTTCTGTCATCACTTCAATGTTAGCCATATAGGTAATTACACGCGTTCGTGCCAAAGTCAATGAAATATATGGATGCTACTTATATTTATATATGTGGATATATATATATCTATTATATATGTATATATAATATTATTTATATATGTAGTCTATATTTAGAGGCCCTCAGTAAACGCCATGGAAATATGTATATATGTGGATATATACATATATATATATAATATTATTTATATATGTAGTCTATATATATAGGCCCTCAGTAAACGCATATATGTGGATATATATATATATGGGTTCTTCTTCAGTGCTGGTCCTAAAAGGGGAATCGGACGTCAAAGCTGAAATATACTACAGCCTATCACAATTAGGCTTGTTGTGTTCCACATACATCCAATTTTAAGACACAATTTGAAAAAAGGCACCAAGTGGAGAACATTATGCGTGTTTCAGCCTGACACAACCAACCCTCATTATGTAATATTTAGAACAAGACCCTTATTATTTCCTAGTTAGGTTTTGAACAGCAGTCACTGAGTGTTTGTCCACTTGAGAGTAGAACCGAGAACATATAAAGTTGTGACACTGAAACATGCGTTACATGGAAAGGAAAGGTCTTTATGTATATGCATATATATATAATATTGTATATATATAGTCTCTCTCTCGCTCTCTCTCTCTCTCTATATATATAGTAGCACAGTAGGATAATTCTTATACAGCATATATATATATATATATATATATATATATATGTATATATATATATATATATATGTATATATATATATATATATGCTGTATAAGAATTATACGAGTATAATAACCTGGAATATCCCTCATCGGTTACTCGGCCCCAGGGACTGTTGTAGCCTATCATAGTCATGCCTGTGGTGTCTTGCACACCCCCTGTCCGGGGGTTGGGTTGGACCCCCATCATGCACCGCTCCGCCTCCTGCGCGGGGTCAAGCCTCCATCCGCTCAGCGGAATGTATAGACTATATATAGACTATATATATATATATGTGATATTCCCTCAGTAAATGTGTGGAAAGCTGGGAGCTTATCTGGATCTTGTCAGATTCTTTCCGAAATCACATACACTACCATTTTGGTATTTCTTTTAACCCACAATGTTAATTTCCATGTTCCATCAATTATTGGTATGTGCTCGCCTCCCTTAGTGTTAACACCTGGCTATGCCCCCGCTTTCAGGTGTTATAATAGTATGGAAGGGCGGAGGGATTTCAACTGGGCCTCAGCCTTCGGCTTCAATCCATTTGAAATCACCACACATCTACTCAGGACTAATACAATACAGTGAAATCTTTCTAAGTCGCCCGACCATGGGACTGACTTTAAATGGTCCATTTAGGGAGGTGGTCGGTTTAGGGAGGTTTTTAATTGTTACAATGGTATTGTATCGGCCATCATTTGGGACCCAAATAAAACAATCAATATAGGGGAGTAGTCGATTTGTAGAGGTGGTCGGTTAGAGACGTTTTACTGTAGGTACATGCCTTATGTATATTAATGCCTTTCGATTATATTTAGAGTAGAATCTATGTCTAGTATTATATCAATATAAATCATATTTCGATTATATTTACAGTAGAATCTATTTCTATTATATGATCAATATAAATCACTGCGAATAATTTGAGCCCAGTCACGATCTGGTGCCGAACCCAAGGAAACACGCCCGCTGCCCCGCATACCGATGAGGCTGGAGCATGTTCAGTGGAGCGGAACAAGCTCCGGTCGCTGGGGCTGATCTCCCGCCAGAGCAGCTGCAGAGTCCCGCTGCGTGGCAGCACCTATCGCTGTAGTAAATCACTGGCACCGCCTGCGCTATCTTTGCCACAGCTACTCACCGAATGGCCTGACTAAAGCTACAGTCACAAATGCCTTGCGGCGTGCTTGCGGCGACCATAAGTCGCCGCAACGGCAAAACCGTGCGGCGGCCGTACGGTTGGATACGGTGTCCGTACGGCGACCGTACGGTTTTTGTTGGCAGCAGGCGGTAGCGGTTTTTTAAATCGAAATTATCTTAACTTTGGAAAATCGCACTGTCTCAGGCCGCCGCAACACCGTACGATCACTTTTGGTCGCATTTTGATCTTTATATATTTTAATATCTTCAGTTGATTGGTTGATTGTTGTGGTTTTATGTCTTGGCAACATCTAGGGTCATATCAGGATGGTGAAATATATTCATGCCCATGCCTATGCCTTGCGGTGACCGTGCAATTTGTGAATTGATAAACCGCAGACCGCAACGCCATAGCATTTGCATAAACCACAAGACTCACTGCAGACCGCAGCACCGTACGGGGACCGCATCATTTGTGACCCAGGCATGAACCGGCTGATGAAAACACCACACTGTTTAAAGTTGCACAGTCCGATGAAAATATCAAATTTTCAAAGCCAAAACAATTATCTAGATTTGATTCTACATATCTAACTTAGATACTGGTGCACTTATTAAACATTTGTCATCACACTGAATGGAATGCAAATGCAATTTAAGGGAACCTGTTACTGCAGACGCTTATGGAGTCAGAGTTTTGGCGTGCTTGCCAACATTAATTTTGCATGGTTATAGTTATACTTCAAATATCTCCAAAGTTAACCATCTAAAATAAAAGTTACTTCAAACTAAATTAAGGTAGTCTATATCGATCAATATAATGCATTTATCTCAGAAAATGACAGAAACTCTAAACCATCGGACTATGCAACTTTAATTCAGACAACTCACCTAGATTTGGTCCTACATGTCTGACCTACATACGGGTGACCTTATTATAGTCAGGAGGCAGAATCCTGAAAGTGACTTAATAAGCGTGACGCTAAGCATTTTTGTTAGAAGCTGGAAACTGGCAAATATAATTTATGTGGTTCCCAATAAGTTTCAGTAGGCCTGTCTCCAGGCTGCCATATTCCAACTTTGGTGGCTATATTGGATTTCAAAATGGCCCTCTCAGAAATTTACATTCCTCAATATCTCTGGCTTAATATGAGTCCTTGAAAAACTGGAAAGTCAAAGAATTTGATAATTCATGATTCCAGGCCTGGAAAGTCCTCGAATTTGTCTAAAGATCCTGGAAAATCCTGGAAAATTATGACAACTATACAGCGCGTAGCTTCTACAGGATCCTGGTCATGGCAACCAGTGTCATGGGGGGTGATGAAAATGGGAAATATTGCACCTAGAGCGGGACTTTATCCCACATCTCTTTGCATTCCGGGCCAGTGTGCTAACCATTACACCACCTAGGCTCCCCGATATCAACACACTACCCACACCTACCTGTCTATGCGGCTCCTTGCCTGAGAGGTCAGTGCAGACCACTACACTCGTCCCCCTGGAATTGTAAGTCTTTTAATGCTCACAATTACATACATACAGGCAATGCACTTACACATCATACACAGGGTAGGTTCAACAACTATACAACGCGTAGCTTGTATAGGATCCTTGTAACAGCAACCCGTGTCGTGGGGGGTGATGAAAATGGGAAATATTGCGCCTAGAGCAGGACTTTAACCCACATCTCTTTGCATTCCGGGCCAGTGTGCTAACCATTACACCACCTAGGCTCCCTGATATCAACACACTACCCACACCTACCTGTCTATGTGGTTACTTGCCTCAGAGGTCAGTGTAGACTACTACACATGTGTTGCTGCATAGATGGTGATACTAAGTCAATTAAATAGAAGCTGTCACTGTTGAAGCCAATCCTGTCCCGCATTCCCGTGTATGTAATTACTTTTGCATGTTTTCTTTTAAAATATTTCCAAGGTTTTCCATTTATAATAAAAGATAGACTATTTCAAAGTATATTATAATGAGCAACAATATATATATATATAAATAAATATTAGTTTCAAATCCAATGGGCAAGTGACTTGACCTGGTGCGAGCACCAACGGAAGTGGCCGTGAGCGGCGCTACCGGAGGCAACCCGGGGCAAATCCAGGCAAGTCAACGATTGGACATAATGTACTTTGCAAATAAACTCATAATAATAATAAAGGGAATACTCCCGCCTATTTTTATCCGCATAATTATTTATACATGCTATATATTGTTTTTTTTTAATATGGCAGAATCTCAAAACTACTGGACTGTGCACCTTCGTTAATACACTGCAGCAACTCTCTTCATAACTCAGTTGCGTCGCCACTGACGACTGCCAACAGCGGTTAGGTGCACTACTCCTCTAGGCAGGAGAATGGCTTCCGCGCCATTTAAAGCTGCATAGTCTGATGAAGCAACGAATTTTCAAAACCAAAACACTTACGTAGATTTGATTCTGCATATCTAACTTAGATACTGATGCACTTATTAAGTATTTGTTGCCACATAGAAGGGAACGCTGAGTCGATTTAATAGAACCTGTTACTGCAGAAGCCTATGATATCAGAGTTTTGGCATGCTTGCCAAAATTATTTTCAGATGTTTGAATTTCAAATATCTCAAAAGGTAGCCATTTCAATTAAAAGTACTTCAAACTAAAGTAAGGTAAATAATAATGATCAATTTAATATACTTAACGTCAAAACCTCAAGACATCGGACTATGCAACTTTAAGCATTTGTTGTCACATAGAAGGGCATGGGGAGTCAATTTAATAGAACATGTTACTGCAAAAGCCTATGGCGTCAGAGTTTTGGCGTGCTTGCCAAAATTAATTTGGCATGTTGTCACTTCAAATATCTCCAAAATTAGCCATTTAAACTAAAAGTTACTAAAGTAAAATAGCTTATAGTGATCAATTTAATGTATTTATCTCAGAAAATGACAGAAAATCAAAGCCATTGGACTATGCAACTTTAACCTGGAGGTGGGTGTGGGTGTGTCGTGTGGGGGAGGGAGGAGGGGGGACCGACACCACCACCCGACAGCACTGCTGCTCTTGCACCGCCACGACCACACCACCACCACCACCACCCATACATATATCACCGCTTCTCTAACACCACCTCTCCCACCACTCATACCAATGCCGCCGCCACACACCATCACCACCATAACCCAAAACTACCACCACCATACTATCACCACACCACCACCATACAACCACCAAACGACTACCAACACCACACCCCACACCACCACCACATCACCACCACAACCACACTACCACCACATCACAACCACCACACCACCACCACCCATATATCACTGCTTCTCTAACACCACCTCTACCACCACTCAGACCAATGCCGCCACCACACACCATCAACACACAACTACCACATTATTACCACCACGACACTACCACCACACCACACCATACCACCACCACACCATTACCACACCATCACCACACCACCACCACACCACCGCCACCACACAACCACCAAACCACCACCATTATACCACCACAAACCACAACCACACTACCACCACACCACCGCACCACCACCATCCCACCACCACAACCACACAACCACCACCACACAACCACCACCACACCACCACCCATATATCACCGTTTCTCTAACACCACCTCTCGAGACCAGACGGGATGGCCGAATGAGTTGGAGCATCCGTCTCCCGTGCTGGTACATCGTGGGGTCGTGGGTTCGAACCTTGGTCGAGTCAAACCATTGACTTGAAAATTGGTGCTTGTCGCTTCCTAGCCAGGCGCTCGGCATTATTAGGACAGGGCAAGGGCTGGAGTGCTCAGTGTCAGGATAATGTGACTGAGTGGGATACCAGGTTATGGTGCCGGCGGCCTGGTTTCCCAGTGGGACAGCACTATAAAGTTGCCATGAGTGCACACTGTCACAAGTCGGTACCCGTCCTGATATGACATTAGATGTTGCTAGGACGTAAAACAACAACAAACAAACAAACTAACACCACCTCTACCACTACTCAGACCAATGCCGCCACCACCACCATAATCACCACAAAACTACCACCACCATACTACAACCACCACCACCACGACACACCACCACCACCACACACCACCACCACCACACACCACCACCACATAACTACCACCACTACATTACTACCAACACCACACTACCAGCATACTACCACCACACCACCACCACACCACCACCACACCACCACCACACCACAACCACACCACAACCACACCACCACCACCCTGATCGCTCGGCCAGCATAACAGTATTAACACTGAGGCTGCCGCCAAAACGCTGCCGAGGTCTGCGCAGCCAAGGCTGGTGGAGAGTAGATGCAACAAAGGTAGAAGGCCACTGCAGGGCGGACAGAGCAAGCAGTACAGTCAGAGCAGTGGCACTGCCCGTCTCCACTATATACCAGCAGGCCAGCACTGGGCGGGTCGCCAGTGCACTGCCTCCAGTCGCTATTAATGCTACACCTACAGGAGGAGCATGTCGGCAGGCCCGGGGAGAGCTAGGTGCCCGCCGTCATAGCTACACATGCTCCAGGCTTGATCGCTCACCATTTCGACCGTGTGCCCATCTCGGCGTCCGGCAGTAGAGCACTGCGTGAACTCTACAGCAGGTCACAGGCGGGGATACTGTGTCTGTATGTTTATATTATAGTTGCACTTTCTCAAGTGCTGCATGCACGGGTTGTATATATATATATATATATATACACTCACCTCTCTGGTAGTGTTGGAGACTGCGACTTGACTGAGGATTGAACTTCAGAGAAAGGTGAGTAGGCTTATTTGAACCCTGTTAAAGTGGCTGTCACACCTCCCCAGATTGAGCAACGGACAGAATTGTATAGTTTGGTGGTGATAAGTATCAAAATGTATTCAAATGTGTCAAAACGTTGTGCTATCGGGTCAATGGCCGCTGGACGAACAGACATGAAACGGACAGCGAACAGACAAAACATACTCAAACCGGACAAGAACCGTAGACGTCAATCCGGCGGTACCCGTTCCTAGTTTTGTGCATACGGACACAAACCGGACACTGTTCGTTTTCTGTCAGTTTCCCCCAATCCGGTGAGGTGTGACAGGGCCTTCAGGAAGAGTCCATAACTGTTCACGTATCATGGTAGAATGGGGATTGGGTGGGGTTAGAGGTGGGGGTAGGAGGTGAGAGAGGTAAAAGTGACGTTCAGATTGATTTTCCGGCTATGACATTGGTAAGTTGTTATCAATGTTTTTATGTTAGAAGTAACGGGAGGTAGACAGGGTGACCAAATGAGTTGAGCTCCCACTTCATGTGTGGCAGGCAGGCTGTGGGGAGTTCTAATCCTGGCAGAGTCAACCCAATGACTTAAAGACTTATACTTGTCACTACTTAACTTACGCCTGGCAGAGTCAAACCAATGACTTAAAAACTTATATTTAAATCGCTACCTAACGTGGTGCTCCCTTGCATTACTACGAAAGTAGGAGAGAGCAAAGAGGAGTGCAATAAGGAAGATTCATTTCTGTGATTGAAGTTTCGCTTGTTTAATCAATGGATCTAATGAAACAATAACAAAACAACCCAATTCTAATATTGTAATGATTGTGAAAAACGTTATTAGCCATGGACAATCTCTTATCAGCGATCATTCTCAAGCAAACACTAGCCGACACGGTGACGTTTGATTTCGTGGATCCGGAATCCCGTGCCACATTTGTCGTCTGCGTTCAGACAATCAATTGATGTTAATGATTGATATTGGCGAACATCGATATTCATATTGACCACGGTCTACGCAGGTTATACAATAAACAATACACAGAGTCTGACGTGGTCTTGATTGGATACTCGCGATTCAGTGCATCGGCTAGTATGCGGCGGACTTTGGCTATTCTCGAAGATGTCTGCTGAGAGGACTTCCGGTTGCAAATACAATGGGAAGCCGTCTGGGTGTGCTTAGCTGTTACACAACGTGGTAGTCAGCCGGTACATTGCCTGATTCGTGTAGCGGTATGGAGGGTGCTTCTTTTTGTTTTTGTTTGTTTTGGAGGGGAGGTGGGGGGGGGGGGGTACTTGCTAACAACATAGGATAAGGCCATATCAGGACGAGTACCGACTTGTGACAGTGTGTACTCATGGTGACTGCCTATTGCCACCACCACCATGACCCGATATCCCACTCAGTCACATTATCCTTACATTGAGCTAACTAGCCCTTACCATATCCTATTAATGCCAAGCACCTGGCTAAGAAGCGACAGGTAGCAGTTTTGCAAGTCATTGGTTTGACTCGACTGGGAACCGAACTCCCCACCTTCCTCACTCGAGGCCCGCGCTCTACCGATTAGGCCACCGCGCCCGGAATTGAAGGATAGAATATTGCACCAATATTCTGGTGCTTTCCCATTGATTGCTTTGTAATTATAGGCCGTTAGTAAAATCTTGAACTGAAGACACTGTTCTACTGGCAGCCAAGACAATTGCTGAAGAACTGGTGTTGCATGATCATATTTTCTAGTAATGCTCCTAGCAATAAAAAAACACCATAGGTAGTGACAGGTATCAGTTTTGCAAGTCATTGCTTTGACTCGGCCGGGACTCGAACCCGCATCTTCCTGCACGGGAAACAGGCCGGGTGGGCCATCCCGGTCTGTGAGATGGTGTTGCATGCTCGCTACAGGGTGTACTGGATCCCGTTATAGCGACATAGCCCCCCCCCCCCCCACACACACACACACATACACAACCTCCGCCCACTCCTTCCACTCCACTATCCAATGGCCACTTCGGATACTTCCCAGGATGCTATTTAATATTCAATTCAATAACTTGCATTCCGGAATGTTACAACCATATATACCACCAGAGTGGTTCTGGAGGTGATAACGACCAGACACAGGTTGGTTATAGGTGGTCAGAGCCCCTGACAGGTGGCGCCGGTGTGGCCAAACCTGGAACTAATCGCTGGCATACACTAGGTGTGGTTTGCAAATAACAATACAAATATAACTGAAGACGATAGTATCCTTGTTTATATTCCCATAATAGATTATAGAGTACATATATATATCAACTGGTCTCATTCCCTCTCTCTTCATTTGTATAGCCTCAATTTATATATATAGTGATATATAATATAGCAAATAAAGGCCTGTATTTGCTCTGCCAAGAGACTCTGATCAAGATAAGTGTCCAACCAATTTCCTGCTTGTCGTTCTATATATCTTGAACGTATCCAATTTATATATATCTATAATATATGTGATGTATAACGCATTATACAAGTATAAATGCCAGGGAAACATATATAATATACTTTGCTACTTCATCCATCGGGGCGCTGGTGGACCCCCCCACCACCCCCTCCAGCGCATGTCGGGGAGTTGATTACGGGTGCCCCTCCCCGCTCGCGCCACACACATTGGAGGAATGTATACACACATATACATATATACCCACTAGAACCGACTTGGCTTGAACATGTAAACACCATAGTTATATAAGTACATAGACTGTTGCCTTTGGGTGGGAGTGGAATCCTACCACCGGCGCACGTGTCCTCTTGAGTTAAATCCCTGCAGTCGTATTTAATTCCTGGGGATTTTGCTTGGCGCTAACTCTGAATGGATAAAGCTAAGTCCATTAAGGGGTGGGGTGGGGGTGTGGGTGGAGGTGGAGGTGGAGGTGGAGGTGGGGTGGGTTACATTACAGGAGTGGAGGAGTGACTTGAATTATTGAAATAAGAGCGATGGTGATGACAGACTCCCTGGGGCGTAATTTTCCACTCAATATGTGGTGTTGATTCTCGGTGGTGACTTCTCGACTACGGAGATAAAGATGGTCTACTATGGATATATATATATATATATATATAAGTATATACTGACCTTTAGGATATATGTTACATATATATATATGTAACATATATCCTGAAGGTCAGTATATATGTACTTGTATATATATATATATATATACATACATATATACATACATACATACATACATACATACATACAACATACACACATTCATACATACATACATACATACATACATACATACATACATACATATGCATATACATATACATATACATATACATATATATATATATGTTGACTCTTTACAGAGGTGCCACGCTCTTACTATGGTGGGGTCTCTTGATTTCCGACGAGAAGCTCATAAGAACCAGGTTTAGCAGACTTACTATAATCGCTCACTGAATGGTTCATAATTATTACACTAATACTAATAGGTTTTGATATTCACGTCAACCTCCTTAAAGGTCCGCGTCTCTCTTATGACGCAATTATAACAGCATTAGTATATTTGGTTTTAATGAAAGAGATGAAGAAATTTTATCGCCGGACAGTGACTACAAATCTCTAAATTACCTCGATTTAGTTATCAATTATAACAGATAGCTTCAACTGAAAGGTAGCGCGCATGCGCGGGTTGTAGGTCAGTTAGAGTGGAAAGTGGACATGATATGTGGCACCATTTTGGGCGTGTGTGGTGGAATAATGTGGGGTCCTCTCATTAACTGAGCCTTTAATTTCTTCTTTTGTTCTTGTTGCCTTTGAGCCATTACACGTTAAAGCTGCATAGTCCGATAAAAGCATAGCATGTCCAGAACCAAGACAATTCACTAGATTTGAGCCAACTTAGGTAGTTTGATGTGTGTTGCTGAGTAGCATTAATACTAAGTCAATTTAGTAGAATCTGTTAAGGCCCAGTCACACCTTACCGGACTGGGGAACCGGATATGAACCGGACACTGTCCGGTGAAATACGGCAATGTCCGGGACATGTCCAGTACCCATCCGGTGTCCGGTGGTGTCCGGCGGTGCCCGGTACAAGTTTTGAACATGCACAAAACTTCTACCGGACTGACGTGTCCGGTTGGTTTCCGGTTTGTCTGGTTCATGTCCGGTACCCATCCGTACGTGTCCGGTTTGCTTCCGGGATTGTCCGGTGGCGAGAACGCCACCATAAATGCCTATGTAGGTTCTACGTTCTGACTGCTTTTAACTCAGTACTGTTGTTGTAACTACTGTGTTTGTACCTTCCTGATATGACCATAGATGTTGCTAGGATGTACAGCAACAAACTAACGGATAACGCGTAATAAGGACTGTTGTGACATTGTGTATAGTTGATGGTGGCCAAAAGCACTCTGATAATGAGTGATATTTGAAATAATTGTAACCTGACTTAAATAACCAATGAATGCCTATGTATGTTCTACATTCTGACTGTTTTTAACTCAATATTGTTGTTTGTTATATCACTCACACTACTGTCTTTGTACCGTCCTGCTATGACCTAACATGTTGGTAGGACATGCAACAGTTTTTTTGTTTCTTTGTTTTTGTTTTACGTCCGTGTCGTAAAACAGTCTGGTAGGTGTCCGGTTGATGTCCGGTTCTCGTCCGGTACATGTACGGTACTTGTCCGTCGGTGTTCGTTTCGCCTGGTGGCCTTTGACCCAATTACACTCCATTTTGATACATTTCGATACATTTTGTTTACCGGACAGCACCGAACTAGAAAATCCTTTGTCCGGTGGTGTCCGGTACTCAATCTGGTAAGGGGTGACAGGCGCTTTAGTGTTACTGCTGAAGTCTGTGGTGTCCAACATTTCAGTGTGCACACTAAAAGTAATTTGACATATTTTCACTTCAAATATTTCCAAAGTTAGCTATTTGTAATAAATGTTACTTCAAACTAATTTAAGGTAGATTTTAATAATAAACCTACTATATTCATCTCAAATATACGATATTCATCTCAATTACATAGCCATTAGATGATACAACCATAAGCTGGCGACATTTCGAGTTGGTCGTCCTCATTTCACTTCTCCTTTCCCGATCCTAGCAATGCCAAGTACCCAGCTAGGTAGCAGGTAGATAACAGATTCACCCTGTACTCGCAGTACACGGGTGAACGACAATGTAGTGTAAATACGGGCGAAAATAGCTTTAGTATGGAACAGGAAGTGGAACCCCTGCCTCCAGTATCAAATGGATACTTATATCGGCACAGAGTTGGTGAATGGGAGAGAATGCAAAAAAGACAAGATGGCGGCCATAGAACGTCGTCGATTTCACCTTTAAATTCTATTAAACTATATGTTTTATGATATTTTTCTACTCAAAGGTAGCAGGGAAATATTAAGACATATATAAAGAATATATATTGCTTTTTAGATTGTGGATTTAGGCTCTCATTTTATTTTCCCGCTTTTTCGACAGCTTTTATATAGGGTTGGTATTCACCCATATACTGGGAGTACAGGGTGAATGCTTTATCTATGTAGCAGGACGATATTTGTCCGCTTTTAAGCGGATTTCCGGGGGGTTTTCACAGCCGGGGAGGATTTTTGATATAGGTGTAAACGAAATTTGCGTCGGGATAATAATCTCGGCTTGATTTCCGCATTTTTGTCAGTTGAGTAGAATCTGTTGTTCTTGAAAACTATATGGTGTTCAGCATTTCGATATGTCAAAATTAATGTTGCATGTTTTGACTTTAAATATCTCCAAGGTTACCCCTTTAATAGTTAGTTCAAACGTCAGCAAGGCAGATCATAATAGTATATTTATCTGAAATATATGGTAGAACCCCCCCGCCCCCCCCCGACCACCACCACCACCACCACCATAACAAAGAAACCGTCAGACTATCCAACTAGAACATTATTAAAAGCGGGTGGGGTTTGTTTTAGACAGATACAAGGAAGTGAGGCTCTTTAATTATTTTATTGTTATTGCAAAAAGTATATTTATTAACAACTTCAAAATTGTCAGTGATAAGGCACATGTCTTTTCAGCCATGCATCAGTACAGTTTTTTACACAATTGAGTTAGCCTTGTGAAGTAACAAATATTCATGTTTATAAGGACTAAGCAATGACTGTACATCTAGATGCACACTGATGAATGAGAAATAATTGTAGACGATGTTGTGACTCCCCCCACCCATCCACCACCCCACCCCCTGATTGAGTTAGCTTTACTCTTTGAGAGTTAGCACCAATCTATTCTTCAGTTGAGATGGGTGCGGGAGGTTCTGTTATTACAGTGTTCTGTGTTTGAATGGTTGATCTCTGGTTTGAAGTGATTGATTTGAATGACAATTTCAATAGTGATTTCGCAAGTTTACGTTAGCTTCATTCACTATGACATAGTCCGATGAAAACATCAAATTTTCAAAACCAAAGCAATTATCTAAATTTGATTCTACACATCTAACTTAGATCTGCACTTATTTAAACATATGTTGCCACACAAGGGAATACTGGAGCAATTGAGTAGAACCTGCTATTGCAGAAGCCTATAGGGTCAGAGTTTTGGCGTGCTTGCAAAAATTAATTGTGCACAGTTGCACATCAAATATCTCAAAAGTTACCCATTTAAAACAAAGGTTACTTCAAACTCGAGTAAGGTAGATTATAACGATCAACATAATATATTCATCTCAGAAAATGTCAAAAACTCGAAACCATCGGACTATGCAACTATGAGCCTACTATACACGTAGCGTAGGTTCATAGCAGTATGGGCTTGGTAATTTAGAGTTACTCTCGTTTTTCTATTCTCTGTGTTTTGTGTAGCCTGTGTGTCAAGGTCTAGATGGGTGGGCACTTTGTATCCAAACTGTGGATCAACATAAACTTCTTCAGTCCCTACATAGTTGATTTTCACTTGTTTTAGTTTTTTTGTACATTAGTTGTTTAATCAGGGGTAATTTCTTCCTCTTTCCACTGCTCCTTGCCCTATCCTAATAATGCCGAGTGCCTGGCTAGGAAGCGACAAGTATAAATTTTTACGTCATTGGTTTGACTCGACCAGGGTTCAAACGCATGATCGAACGATATACCAACACTGAAGACGGATGCTCTAACTCATTCGGCCATCCCGTCTGGCTTATGGAGTTAAGTTATTTGATGGGCTATCTTCTTCAGCTTTATATGACAAAAATGAGTGCATCGACGAGTAGAGGGTATTTGTAAACATTAAAGTTGCATAGTCTATTGGTTTAGAGTTTCTATAAAAAGAATTTTTAGATAAATATATTTGATTGATCATTATAATCTACCTTACTTTAGATTAAAGTAACTTTTATTCTGAATGACTAACCTTTTAGAGTTTTCAATTCAGAACATGCAATAATAATATTGGTACGCTTCTCAAAGTGCTGACACAAAAAGCTTCAGCAGAAACAGGTTCTATTAAATTGACTTAGTTCCCTTCTATCATCATCATCATGCTGTCGGTCGCGATGCGACAAAGACTCCTTTCATTACTTGACTGCCGCTCTCCATTTAGCTCTCTGCTGTGAGAGTTGCGTCCATGAGTCGGCCTTAATGTCTCTCAGCTTCAGGTTTCTCTTGATGGTATCCCTGAACCGGAGACGGGGGCGCCCTCTCTTTCTGTAGCCAGAAGACAGTTGAGAATAGAGGATCTGCTTTGGTAGCCTGTCTGATGACATCCTCATGAGGTGTCCAGTCCACCGGAGATTCTCTTTGATCAGAAGATCTTCCATAGAGGGCAGCCCCATCCGTTCGAGTATTTCCTTATTCGTCCACATTTCATGAAAGCTGCCTGCAAAAGTGTTGAAGTGCTGCTGGCTTTTGCAAGTTACCAGCGGCACTCTCTCGGGGAGCAAATAGAGGTTTCACACCGGCAAGAACATGTCAAGACAGGCGCAAAACTATTTGTCCCTGCAGTGGCTGGTCGGGAGATGTTGGGAGTTCCATACATCAACCGCCCTTAATGCTGCCACAGTGACATGGTTTTCTGTTTAGGGTTTGCTCCCTTAGCCTTCGGTTCTGTCAAGGACCTGTACCACAAGGCAGTGGTTTAGAACTCTGCAAGGCAGGGGCGTCAAACTCCCTGAGGTATTGCTATACCTGCATACCACAGTATGCAGGTATAGCAATACCTGCAAATACAGTGATGTAAATAGTCAAACCCTGTGTTTTGATACGATATCTAGTTGGCTTTTCTAAAGAAAAAAATATATTTAAAAAAACCTTGGAATTAAAAAAAAATGCTCACCTGAAACAAAGAAAATACACACGCAGCAACATAAAACCACAACAAAAATTGATTTGGAAGGACGTCAGAGTACATGAATGTAGTTAACCCATTTCCCCATTGGGGAGGCATTAGATTGAGGATGGACAATGCCACATTGAGGATGGGCAATGCCACATTGAGGGTGAGCAATGCCACATTGAGGGTGAGCAATGCCACATTAAGGATAACAAATATGATAATGAGGATGGACAATGCCACATTGAGGATGGGCAATGTTACATTGAGGGTGAGCAATGCCACATTAAGGATAACAAATAGGATAATGAGGATGAGCAATGCTACATTGAGGATGGACAATGCTACATTGAGGGTGAGCAATGCCACATTAAGGATAACATATATGATAATGAGGATGAGCAATGCCACATTGAGGATGGACAATGCCACATTGAGGGTGAGCAATGCCACATTACGGATAACAAATATGATAATGAGGATGAGCAATGCCATAATTATTGAGGATGGGCACTGTCACATTGAAGGTGAGCAATGCCACATTAAGGATGAGCAATGCCACATTTAGAATAAGCAATACCACAATGAGGATGAGCAATGCCATAATTATACAGGATGGGCAATGCCATATTGGAGGTGAGCAATGCCACATTAAGGATGAGCAATGCCACATTTAGAATAAGCAATCCCACAATGAGAATGAGCAGTGCCACATTGAGGATGAGGAATAGCACAAAGAGGATGAGCAATGCCACATTGAGGATGAGCAATTCCATATCAAGGATGGGGAATGTCACATTGAGGATAAGCAATGCCACCTCGAGGATGGGTAATGTGATATTGAGGATGACCAATGCCACATTGAGGATGGACAATGCCACATTAAGGATGAGCAATGCCACATCGAGGATGGACAATGCCACATTGAGGATGGGCAATGCCACGTTGAGGATGGGTAATGTCAAATTGAGGATGACCAATGCCACATAGAGGATGGACAATGTCATATTAAGGATTAGCAATGCCACATCGAGGATGAACAATGCCACATTGAGGATGGGCAATGCCACATTGAGGATGGGTAATGCCACATTGAGGATAAGAAATGCCACATCGAGGATGGGTAATGTCATATTGAGGATGACCAATGCCACATTGAGGATGGACAATGCCACATTGAGGATGAGCAATGCCACATTGAGGATGGGCAATGCCATATTGAGGATAAGCAATGACACATCGAGGATGGGTAATGTCATATTGAGGATTGGCAATGTCACATCAAGGATTAGCAATGCCACATTAACGATGGGCAATTCCACATCGAGGATGGGCAATGCCACATCGAGGATGGGCAATGGCACATCGAGGATGATCAGTGAGTGGGCAATGCCATGGTGATGATAGGCAATGCTATTTTGAATACGGGCAGTGTAATTTTGATGAGAATTGCACAGTTCTACTGCCGCGCTGTCACTAGATACCTTTTACGCAATAATTAAGCATGCATCAGATTACTGTGCACTTCCCACTTCCGGTACAAATAGCCTTGTCTGATACCTGATCCAATTATACAGAACATTTTTCATGTAACCTGATATATTTATCGTTAAAATCAATGGTGGACATCGGTGGACATGATGATGCTGATGATGATGTGTATTTGTTCATAGCAATTTCATATTGATGTGTATTCATACTTACTATCTCATGTATAATATAATTTCTGTGTTTACATGTGAAACACCAACCAGCAGCTGGGCTGATCAAACCCACCACAAAGTGGCACTGCAAAATTTACATTACCATGGGAGAGATAGGGAGTGAGCCGTCTTAGTATTATAGGGTCATTGGTGTATATCAATGTTTTATGGGGGAAGATAGATAGATATGCTTGTTATAGTGGGCACAGCTACAAAAGTAACCACAGCTCCAACGTTATCATCATGCTACATATTGCCAGGTCAGATTTTCAGAGTCTAGCCGGACTAGCTCAGGTTGGTTGTTGGAGTTTTACATCTTGGCAACATCTAAGGTCATATCAGGACAGGTACCGATTTGTGACAGTGTGCACTCATGGTGACTTTATAGTGCTGCCCCACTGGGAAATCAGACCGCCAGCACCATGACCCGATATCCCACTCACATTATTTTGACACTGAGCTACCCATTCCTTGCCCTATCCTATTATTGTGCCAGGCTAGGAACTGACAAGCATACATTTTTATAAGTTATTGGTTTGACTCGACCAGGAACCGAACTTTACAAAGATAGTCTACATGCTCTTTGAGAAAGCTCAGGCAAACAAGGAGCACCTCACACAAATATATGTTCTATTTGAAATGGCTGAGGAGAACTTATAATAATAAGAATAATAAATAACAGTGATAATAATAGCAACAACAATGATACTAATACATAACAATACATAATAATAACAATCAATATTAATAATAAATAATAATAACAATCAATAATAATAACAATCAGTAATAACAACAATCAATAATAACAACAAATAATAACAACACTACATAATAATAACAATCAATATTAATAACAATCAATAATAACAATCAATAATAACAATCAATAATAACAATCAATAATAATAACAATACATAATAATAACAATCAATATTAATAACAAATAATAATAACAAGGAATAATAATAACAATGAATAATAATAACAAGTAATACTAATGACAACAAATAATAATAACAATATATAATAATAATAACAATAAATATAAATAATAATAATAACTAATACAAATAATCAGAATAATAATCATCATGACATTGAAGCTAGTATGCTGCCAATCAGAAGGACCTTTCCCATCACTACACGGAACAATTAATTAGTATGGGATAACCTTGCTCCCTGTTACGTGATGTTGTGCAGATGACATTAATTCGGTCCTGGTTTTAAGCTCCCTAACAAATGCTAAAGTGTACAGCGCGATAAGCCACACACACGACTACACTTCCTGATCATTTGTGGACTTCTAATCAATAGTCAGCCAGGTGCCACACTGCGTCGCCCTCAGTCATCAGCGGTGTTAGGTCGGACAATTAGGAACCCGCACCCAATAGCCACCATTAATCGTCACCTGATTAGATTTTGGATTAGTCATGTGTTGTTGTTAGAGTTTTACGTCCTGGTAACATCTAAGGTCATATCAGGATGGGTACCGACTTGTGACAGCGCACACTCATAGTGACTCTATAGTGCTGCCACACTGGGAAATCAGGCTGCCGCCACCATGACCCAATATCTCCCTCAGTCACATTATCCTGACACTGAGCTAAGCAGTCCTTGTCGTATCCTATTAATGCCAAGTGCCAGGCTAGGAAGCGACAAGTATCAATTTCATAAGTCATTAGTTTAAATAATAGGAATAATGACTGATTTAGTTGGTTTGGTGTTGTGATGTTTTCAATTTTAGCAACATTTTAGGTCATATATCAAGACGGCGAATGACTTGTGACACTGCACACTCGTGGCGATTATGGTCATAGTGTTGCTCCAAAAACGGGAATGCCGTGCCACTGGCACCATGACCCGATATACTACTCAGTTGCATTATTGTAACGCTCATTCAGCCAAGCACTTCTTGAAAGTCTTTGGGTTGACTTGACTGGGGGTTGATCACACGACCTCCCGCACGGGAGTACAGCGCTTTACCTACTAGGCATTGTTCCGATGATTTTGGGTTTCGGCTCTTTTTTTTTAAAGGATTAATATATAAGTTATAAGGTTGATTGTTATAATCGACCTCACTTTAGTTTGAAGGAACTTTTATTATAAATAATTAAATTTCTATATATATTTGAAGTGAAACCATGCCAATTAATTTTGAAGTGCTGGGTTGTAAAATAGAGATCCATAGATTGCACCAGCTCACTCATTTCTATTAAAGTTGCATAATCCCATGCTTTTGAGTTTCTGTCATTTTCTGAGATAAACATATTATGTTGTTCATTATAATCTACCTTATTTTAGTTTGAAGTAACTTTTATTTTAAATCACAAACTTTTGAGATATTTGAAATGGAAACATGCTAAATTAACTTTGGCAAGCTTGCCAAAACTCTATCACCATAGGCTTCTCTGCAGTAACAGGTTCTATTAATTGACTCAGTAGTCCCTTCTATGTGCCGGTAAATGTTTACTAAGTGCATCAGTATCTAAGGTAGATATGTAGAATCAAATCTAGATAATTATTTTGCTTTTGAAAATTTGATGTTTTCATCGGACTATGCGGCTTTAATATTTAATTAAATGTGTATGTTACATTTGCTGCGAGAATAGGTATTAAATTGTATGACAATTAGTATTTAAAAGGTCTTAAATGTGATTGGCTGATAGGTGCAGTAACCCTGGCTAATACAGAGTGCCAGGTACCAATAAGTATAAATTGTGTAAGTCATTGGTTGGACTTTGCTATAGTCCGCTCAGTGCACTTGTCTACTACTCGTTCATAAATGTGTGCAGTATACGGCACAGATTCGGGGCAGATAGAGGAGAGATGTAATGTGAAGAGGTGAATCGTGACTTCAACTTTTTATTTTTATTTTATGTCAGGATATATTTGGCTATTGTGGGGGTAATTAAGATGCACATCGTGGGAATATGCTCTTCCTAGCCATCACCCACACTCGATCGCACACCCACACCCGCACCCACATTCACCACTTACACCAACACCCACATCTACCACCTACACCCACACCCATATTTATCACCCACACCCACATCTACCACCTACACCCACACCCACACCTACAACCTACACCCATACCAATATCTACCACCTACACCCATACCAATATCTACCACCCACACCCACATCTACCACCCACACCCAGATCTACCACCTACACCCTTACCAATATCTACCACCTACACCCACACCCACATTCACCACCTACACGCACACCCACATATACCACCTACATCCACACCCATATCTACCACCTACACCCACACCCACGTCTACCACCTACACCCACACCCATATCTACATCTTCCACCTACATCCACACCCATATCTACCACCTACATACACACCCATATCTACCACCCACATCTACCACCTACATCCACACCCATATCTACCACCTACACCCACACCCATATCTACCACCTAGACCCACACCCATATCTACCACCAACACCCACACCCATATCTATCACCTACACCCACACCCATATCTACCACCAACACCCATACCCACATATACCACCTACACCCACACCCATATCTACCACCTACACCCCCACCCATATATACCACCTACATCCACACCCATATCTACCACCCACACCCACATCTACCACCTACACCCACACCCATATCTACCACCTACACCCACACCCACATCTCCCACCTATGCCCATACCCATATCTACCACCTACACCCACACCCATATCTACCACCTACACCCATAACCACATATACCACCTACACCCACACCCATATCTACCACCTACATCCACACACATATCTACCACCTACACCCATACCTATATCTACCACCTACACCCCCACCCACATCTACCACCTACACCCACACCCACATCTACCACCCACACACATACCCATATCTACCACCTACACCCACACCCATATCTACCACCAACACCCACACCCATATCTACCACCTACACCCCCACCCATATCTATCACCTACACCCACACCCATATCTACCACCAACACCCATACCCACATATACCACCTACACCCACACCCATATCTACCACCTACACCCCCACCCATATATACCACCTACATCCACACCCATATCTACCACCCACACCCACATCTACCACCTACACCCACACCCATATCTACCACCTACACCCACACCCATATCTACCACCCACACCCACATCTACCACCTACACCCACACCCATATCTACCACCTACACCCACACCCACATCTCCCACCTATGCCCATACCCATATCTACCACCTACATCCACACCCATATCTACCACCTACACCCATAACCACATATACCACCTACACCCACACCCATATCTACCACCTACATCCACACCCATATCTACCACCTACACCCATACCTATATCTACCACCTACACCCCCACCCACATCTACCACCTACACCCACACCCACATCTACCACCCACACACATACCCATATCTACCACCTACACCCCCACCCATATCTACCACCTACACCCACACCCATATCTACCACCTGCTCGCACACCCATATCTACCACCTACACCCACATCTACCACCCACACACATACCCATATCTACCACCTATACCCACACCCATATCTACCACCAATACCCATTCCCATATATACCACCTACACCCACCCCCATATCTACCACCTACACCCACATCTACCACCCACATCTACCACCCACACACATACCCATATCTACCACCTACACCCCCACCCATATCTACCATCTACACCCACACCCATATCTACCACCTACACCCACACCCATATCTACCACCTACACCCACATCTACCACCCACACACATACCCATATCTACCACCTATACCCACACCCATATCTACCACCTACACCCCCACCCATATCTACCACATACACCCACACCCACATCTACCACCCACACACATACCCAACTCTACCACCTACACCCTCACCCATATCTACCACCTACACCCATACCCAAAACTACCCCCTACACCCACACCCACATCTGCCACCTACATCCACACCCACACATCCACCACCTAAACCCACACCCACACATCCACCACCTACATCCACATCCACACATACATCACCTACACCCACACCTATGCCTGCACCCGCACCCCTACCCTTAGATGTTGCTAGGACGTAAAACAACAACAAACCAACCCATACCCACATCCACCACCCACATCCACCACCTACACCCACCCCCACACCCACACCCACACCCACACCCACAGCCGCACCCACATTGACGGTGAGAACAGTTCTATGTATGTATGTATGTATGTATGTATGTATGTATGTATGTATGTATGTATGTATGTATGTATGTATGTATGTATGTACGTATGTACATATGTATGCATGTATGTATGTTTGTATGTATGTATGTATGTATGTTTGAACAGCGTTGGGTGAATTCAGGTTGGGTGCAATACCCGCCGGCACCTGGACGTACTTCAGCGCCGCGTCACTCACCCGTGACGGCCGCCAGGGCCTTGGCGGTGGGCCGTGACGTCAGGAAAGGTTTTGCCGCTGCTCACTGAGGCGTGTTGCTTCTCCTGAGTGGAAGAGGATGGGGATGCTCTCTCTATCTGTTTGTACGTGTTGTAACAGTCCCCCCACCCCACCCCCGTCCACCACCTGGACACCCGCTCTATGTCCTACACACACACACAGACACACACACACGTCGTCCTGCCCTGCCATCCCCCGGTTGTGTGTTACACGAGGCCTGTGTCATCATTCTCTGGCTGGATTTACACCACATCGCGGGTAGCAGTCTCATCAGGATGCATCTCACAGACTTGACAGAGAGGTGAGTCGTGACTGAACCATGCATCTGCGAGTGGCTGTGGATGTGTGTGTGGGTGTGCGAGGGTTGGGTTGGAGTGTGGGTGAGTGTGTGAGTGGGTGTGTTGGTGTAGGCGGGTGTAGGTACGGGTAGGGGTACTATTTTCTCGGGTTGTTGTCTTTCTCGTCGTCGTCGTCGTTGTTATTGTTGTCGTTGTGCATGTGGTTAAAGCGGCTGTCACACCTCGCCGGATCGAGGAAACGGAAAGAAACCGAAGAAAGTCTGTTGATATCCGGAAAAGTCCGGTTTGTGTCCATTGCATATCCATTGATATCTGTTGATATCCGGCCTGATCCATTAGAAGTTTCGAACATGCACAACACTTAGAACGGATCCCGCTGGATTGACGTCTATGTGTGTTGTCCGGTTTGAGTCCGTTTAGTCCGCTTACTGTCCGTTGGCTATCCATTCATGTCTGTTTCATGTCTGTTCGTCCAGCGGCCTTTGACCCGATATCACAACATTTTGACACATTTTAATACATTTTGATACTTATCACACCCGAACACCACTGGACTAGACAATACTGTCCGTTGCTCAATCCGGCGAGGTGTGACAGCTGCTTAACGTATGCTTCGTAGAATGGCGTTCGCTGGATAGGGTTGGTTGTGACAAGAAGAAACTACGACCTCTTGATTTGGCCATCGAGACCGGACGTGGTGGCCAAATCGGTAGAGCTCAGGCTTCCCGTGCAGAAGGTTGGGGCTTCGATTCCCGGTCGAGTTAAACCAAAGACCTATAAATTGATAGTCTGCCGTTGGTATTACTAGGATAAAGCAAGGACTGGTTAGCTCAGTATTAGGATAATGTGACTGAGTGGCAAATTGGCTCATGGTGCCACCAGCCTGGTCTCCCAGTGGGGCAGCACTATAAAGTTGTCATGAGTGCGCGCTGTCATAAGAAGTCGTACCCGTCCTGATATGACCTTAGATGTTGCCAGGATGTAAAACTCCGACAAGCAAACTTTATTTTTTATTGTTGATAGGTCTTGACAATGTCAACTTTAAGTGTTATTGAGCCGTGTGCACAAGGGCATCAGCGTTCGTGTGCACAAGGGCATCAGCGTTCGTGTGCACAAGGGCACCAGCGTGCGTGTGCATATCGACACACTTCTTGTGATTCTTTCTGCCTGTCTCTCCCTACGCCAACCGGTGTGATCATTGGCTGGAGACGGAAGTAATTTGAATGTCATACAATTTACATTATACAATCAATCTACACACACTCACAAGTGCACATCCCGCGCACACTCATAGACTACCACGTCCATACCCCACACCCAACATCCCAATGTATTAATGTACACATATTATATGTGCACGTATATTGAACACGGTCCCACGCACAAACACACACATATATACATATATAAAAAGAGATATATGTATATATGAAGAGTTCAGGCACAAAACCACGTAAACGCCAATCCAAAAATAGAGATAAACATTGGCAGCCATCCAACTACCCCTAATACCCCTGTCACACTACGACGTAACGAGCCAACGTGAGCCTAACGTGATGATTTTTCGTCATTACGTTGCCGTACGTTGGGTCACGTTATGATGACGTCATAATGACGTTAGAGTGACGTCGAGCTACGTCATGTTACGTCGTGTTACGTCGGCGCGCGTCGAGGTTTTGAACCTGTTCAAAACTTTCAACGTATCTCAACGTGAAGCCGTTACGTTGGGATGACGTGACAATGACGTTAGGTTGACGTTCCGCGATCGTTATAGCAGCGTAAATGACGTTAGAGTCACGTTATGTCACGTCAGACCGACGGCCCGGGTGGGAGCAACGTGTGGGCAGCGTTTTGCACGTTACGGTCACGTTGGTCCGTTACGGTCACGTTACGGTCACGTTACGGTCACGTTACGGTCACGGTTACGGTCACGTTACGGTCACATTACGGTCACGTTACGGTCACGTTACGGTCACTTTACGGTCACGTTACGGTCACGTTACGGTCACGTTACGTTCACGTCACACCCGTTACGGCGACGTTACGCTCACGTTACACTAACGCCCGGTCACGTCGCCAATTACCCCTCCCCTCTAACGTTGTCACGTTACAGCTAACGTCACGACGTACACCCACGTTACTTTCACGTTACGCTCACGTCAACTACGCTGCATTCACGTCCACAATTTGCATATTACGCCGATAACTTCGACGTGATATCATTATTTTCACGTTGTGGTTACGCTGACGTAGTCACGTCGTAGTGTGACAGGGCCATTACAAACTGAATGTCTGCAGGTTTCGAACACTGTTGCAAATGGGCAGGCAGGATTGCATTTGTGGGGCGTTCGTGACCTAGCAGTCACTGGTTACAGAACTGCAGCATTGAATAAACGGTGCCGTTAAAACGCCCGTTTTTGGTAGTTTTTGTGTTTTTCTTTTTTCCCTCCTTTCTTCTTCATCTGTGGGATGGCAGGGGGTGCGTTTTTTTTTCTCGCAGCATCAGTGCGGTGGTGGCGTGGTGCCGCAGTGGCCTGGTGGTGGCAACACGTTCTTGGGGCCCAGGGTCCTCTACCTCTGACTTCCGTCACCGGTGATCGAAGTGGGAACCGGTGTCATCGGCAACAGGGCCATGGGCAGCGCGGCGCATTGGTCCTCCAGGCCCCCATCGCAGGGTGGGTGATCCAGGGCCAGTAGGCTCCTGGAACAGGGTGTGGTTGGTGGGTGTGAAGTTTTTAGTGGCCATGGCCCCAGCACCCACTCCATCGGTGATCGAAGCGGGAACTGACGTTGTGGGCGCGGGGGTCGAGGCTGTCACACCCGGTGTATCTGGGACCACACGGGGCTCCCAGTGTGGGTGCACTGTCCGGGACCTCTCTGGGCTCTCAGTGATGGCAGATTTTAGTGGGTTGTGTTTTTTACATGTGGTTTTTTGTTGTTGTTTTTGTGGTCGGGACCTCACAAGGCTCTCACCCTGGGGATGTGTTGTGCTGAGCCCTGGCGGGGTGTGAGCCAGGGGTGGTGGGTGGGTCAGGGTTAGTTTGCCTCCCGTTATTTTAGCTTTGGATTTGTTTGGGACCATGTAGGGCTCCCAGATGGGATCTCACGGGGCTCCTTGATGGGGCCTCATGGGGCTCCCTGTTGGGACCTCGTGGGGCGCCCTGATGGGACCTCATGGGGCTTCCTGTTGGGACCTCGCGGGGCGCCCTGATGGGACCTCATGGGGCTCCCTGAGGCCAGGCAGGAAGTGGCCTACTTATACTTATAGGTGGCCCGACCCCGGACGTGTGTATGTATGTACGTCTATTTCACAGGGCTGTCGCACCCCCAAGTCTTCCGTCCCCCCAAAAACAATATCGACCACTCTTAAGCTAAGATTCCACATACGCGGCATGCGGCATACAAATGCGGTATGCGGCAAAAATACCCATGCCATTTTCGTTTTTTTTTGCTCCAAATTTGTGGGGTGGGGGTGAAGTAGTCTTGTCGCAGTAGGAGTCTTGCTAGCCATTCCGCCTCCTACCCTTTCCCCCTGCTCCCTTCTCTCTCTCTCTCTCTCTCTCTCGCTCTCTCTCTCTCGCTCGCTCTCTCTCTCGTTCCCGCTCTCTCTTTCTCTCTCTTCCGTATTATCTCCCCTCATCCCCTCTACATTCTTCCTTCGTCATTCGTCCTCCCTCCTCCCTCCCCCTTTCTCCCCCTTTCTCCCTCTCCATCTTCATCTTCCCCCCCCCCCTCTCCTCTCTCCTTCCCTACCCACCCCTCCGTCTCCAGTTCCCTCTCCCTCTCTGCCTCTCTATATGCAAATATCTCATCCCTTTCCCCCATCTTCTCCTTTCCCACTCTTCCTCTCCCTCACCCGCTCTATCCCTGTACCTCTCCACCCCACCCCCCCACCATCTCTCCATCTCTCCATCTGCCCCTGCTCCCTCCCCTTCGCCCAGTCTCTCCCTCTTTTACTCTCTAGTTTACACCTACCTATCCGTTTAGCGATGTCTTGGTATAGCACATAAACTTTTGCTTTTGCGAGCCAAGATTTGGCTGACGGGAGACAACAACGGGAGGTTACTGCCCTGAGATGTTCAGAGGCCGATTATAGCCTGTTGACTTTGCTTTACAGTATTAACCAGACGGGATGGGCGAATGAGTTAGAGCGTCCGTCTCCCGTGTTGGTAGACCGGGGATCGTGGGTTCGAACCCTGTGTAGGGTCGGTGTTCGGGTATGTGGCTATGTAGGTAGGCTAAAGTGAAAAACAATACACACGGAGAGAAAGAGAGAAAGTAAAGCAAAAGTAAGAGTGTAAGAGAGAGTCCAAGCCCTCTGGTTTATTATATATAGTACCTGGATTCTTGGTATAGGATCATGCCATTCATTCAATCAATAGGGAAGCAGCGTTCCCAGTTCCTCCAATAGGGACTCAGCATTCCTGGTTACCATGACCACCAGTGGTCTGCCCACCACCAGAGCTGGTTGACCTGTGGCCACCACCAACCTTGACCCCTGTGTGCATTGACCCCTACCTCAGCAGAGAGCCAGGCCCTGAGGTCACTCACACCCAGACCATATATATATATATATATATATATATATATATATATATATATATATATATACACAACATACATATATACACACACTCTTGGCCGGCGACACAGAATAATAATAGAGAATTTCCATTTCCCCCCTCTGCCGATTATCGGAATATTTTACACCTTGTCGAGTCAAATCAATTTCTTAAAAATTGATACTTGTCACTTCCTAGCCAGGACTGGTTGGCCTAGTGTCAAGATAATGTGACTGAGTCACCGTCATGGTGCTGGTGGCCTGGTCTCCCAGTGGGGAAGCACTATAACGTTGCCATGAGTGTGCACTGTCACAAGTTGGTACCGGTCCTGATATGATCTTAGATGTTGCTAGGATGTAAAACAACAACAAACAAACCTTACAGTATCTGAGAGCGTTGCATTGACTGTTAACACCCCCAGGAGGAGTGTATAGTAGGTATCTCACGAGACGGTTGCATACAAAGAGGAACTGATGGTAGTTTTGTTTGTTTGTTTGTTTGAGTTTTACACCCTGGCAACATGTAAGGTTATATCAGGATGGGTATCGATTTGTGACTGTGAATACCCCATGGTGTCTTTATAGTACTGCTATGCTGGGAGACCACACCACCGGCACCATGACCTGATATCCCACTTGGCCACATTATCCGGATACTGAGCTAACAAGTCCTTGCCCTATCCTTGTAATAACAAACACCAGACCAGGTTGCGACAAGTATACATTTTGTGAGTCAATGGTTTGACTCGACCGGGGATCGAACTTCTGACCTTCCGCATGGGAAGCCTGTACTCTACAAATTCGGTCACCGTGTCTGGTCACTGATGGTGGGGTACTGTTCTTGTTTATATTCCCATAATTAATTATGGAGCACACACACACACACACACACACACACACACACACACACAGACACATACACACATATATATATTATGGTGATAATATATATATAGTACATTTTAATTTTGTGTATGGCTTAGATGTATAAATGGTGCTGATAATGTATTAACTATGGTGATGTCCATTACAACCCCCCCCCCCCCCACAACCTGCACAAGTCAATAAAACTGGTATCATATTGGCCAGTTCGATATCACGTTGTGGCAGGTGTGGACTATGTATGGTCAGTCATATTTGTTTAAATTAATTGAAATGTCACGTTTGTACTAATCAAAATGGCTACAGCAGTATCTGTTTTATCTATGTTATCTATATTATTTATTTTATCTATATTATCTATAGTATCTGTATTATCTATTTTATCTGTTTTATATATAGTTTTGATAGTAAATATATGATATATATTATATATATATTATATATATATTAGCAGCGGGGATATGGAAACCCGCTATTATATATATATAATATATATTTTATATATTTTAATATATATATTATATATATTATATATATTATACATATAAACAAGCTTAAACACGGCTGTTTGCACGGATTGTAAAGCTTACTCCTGCGGAGTGCTACTTGGGCCTTCAGCCAATATAACTAAGGATTATGGTGGACACCACTGATATGGATGTTACCCAAATACTGGTCATTGACGAAATCATAGTCCCAATCATAGTCCCAATGTCATATTCACCGCCATTTAAAACTCTTTTATCAGAATTTCTTTTTGTGAACACCGACAAGCAAACACACACACATTCGGTTATATATATTTATATGTATATATATATATATATAGATATATATATATATATAGATATATAATATATATTATATATATATATATATATATATATATATATATAATATATTGTGGGGGTGGGGGGGGGGGGGGCTTGACGGGCTTACTGCCGTCTGACACAATATAAACGCACCACACTTTGGATAGTGACGAATTAGTTGCCATGGTTTCCACTGGGACACTGCGCTGAATGTGTGTGGGCCTTATATGGGTCAGCTGATTGACGTCAGAGAGGTACAGGTAGTCTGTCCGACGTGCCAGCTCGCATTCGTGGCCAGTACTTCACCGTTCCCAATGTTGCTTAAACCCTTCAGCTGTGTGTGTGTGTGTATGTTATGCCTCACTGAAAGGGAACAACAAATGTTAACTTGTTGTTATTGTTTCATGGTGGTGGAGGGGGGTGGGGGGAGAATCATTTAAATGCAGTTGATCCCTGCAGTCAACCAATGAATGGCAAGCAGTTGCTTTATTTGATTAACTTGTGTGTATCGGGATAACAGCCTGTGTTTAACCAGCCTGGAAAGGAATCGCACAGTACCCACACTGCCTTCTGCAACAGCGCTCAGGGATGTGTGTGTAGGGGGGGGGGGGCAGTGGGGGGGGGGGGGTATTAAAGTTTGCTTTATTTAAAGACACCTCTAGAGCACATTGATTTTTTATCATCGGCTATTGGACGTCAAACGTATGGTCATTCTGATATATTTCTTTGGAGGAAACCAGCTGCTGCCACATAGGCTACTCTTTCCGATAAGCAGCAAGGGGTCTTTTATATGCACTTTCCCACAGGTAGGGCACGGGTGGGGGTATGTGTCAACATACTCTGTTGGGAGGTCTCACAACGGGAATTCATCCCTGTTGTATTTATTACGGGAATAACTTGGCGAACAAGGCGAGGTCACACTCATAACGGATGCAAAGCGTTAACTGTGTTAAAGCTGCATTGACCTATGTAAGCGCTAAATGTTCTATACCAACACACTCATCTGAATAACATCCACAGCGAACCTAGAGCAGGGATGATATTTGTAAGCGGATTTCCGTTTATTTCACAGCCTGGGGGCATTTTTGATATAGGTGTAAATGGGAATTTACCATCGGGATAATAATCTCGGCTTGATTTCCGCTATGTTTACCCAAAACCACTATCATCCCTGTAGAGAGACACTGGTGCACTCGTTAAACTCTTATTACAGTGCTATGCTATTCTATGCTATGTTATGCTATGCTATGCTATCCTATGTTATGCTATGCTAACAAAAAAATTCCAGGTAAGCAAATCTAATGTTTGGCATTTCAGTGTGCACACCGAAATTAAATTTGCACATTTTCAAAATTTCATTTGAAATATGTTCAAAGTCAAAGTTAAAAGTCACTTGAAACTAGTAAAGTAGATTATAGCAGTCTGCTTAATATATAGGGATGAAAGATCTCCACGATTCCGCGGATTTCCGGGATTTGTCAATCCCGCAGCACCATCAGCATATACTAATATGTGGTGCAGACTCCGCAGCACTATCAGCGTATACTACTAATAAATGCTCCAAGGACCCCAGCACTATCAGCGTACACTACTAATACATGCTTCAAATGGTGCAGCACTATCAGCGTATACCAATATATATGAAACCCGACTTCCGGGAATTTTCCGTGATTCCCTGACAATGCTAAACCTATGGGAGAATATCAGCATTTCCACTTTTTTTTCCGGAGACCACTTTCATCCCTGAATATATTCATCTAAATACAATTATGGTAGGACTTCACACTTCAAAGTCATCAGATTATGTATGAGCTTTGTGTACGGGACGGTAATGCACAAGCATGCAAAATGTTAATTATAATTAAATCGCATCATAAATGTCAGCTATGGCAAATACTTATAGTTTCCAGCCATTATGCTATCGTTATTTGTATATGGATGCAATAAAGTTATTGAATTGAAACAAAACGAAAGAAATGAAAATAAGTAGCCCATACCTGAGGTTCTATTGTTTATTCATAATTGCATTAATACTATATTTCAATATACCAGCAGATATACCGGGGTTGTGGATTCGAACTTTGGTCGAGTCAAACCAATGACTTAAAAATTGATATGTGTTGCTTCCTAGCCAGGCACTTGGCATTATTAGGATAGGGCAAGGAGCAGTGGAATGGCGAAGACCAATTAGCCGCGATTGAAATTTCCCCTGCTTAAACAACTAATGTACCAAAAAAATATATAAATAAATATAGCCGTACGTTCTATGTGCTTATCTTGCCTAAGCTCGGACCCTATATATATATATATATTTTGTGTGTTTGTTTTAATTTTATATATATTTTTATATATAGTTATTGCATTCATTTAATAAGCAGGGGAAATTCCAATTACACTCAAATGGGATTTCCTCATTCCACTGCTCCTTGCCCTATCCTAGTAATACAATGTGCCAGCCTATATAGCGACAAATATAACAAAATTTAAGTCATTGCTTTGACTCGACCGATGTTTGAAACCATGTTTTGAGTCCCACAACCTGCCCCACAAGGGAAGTGGGCACTCAACTCATTCGGCCATCCCGTATATTGTAAACTATTTCACAACAGTAACATAGGTACTGGAGAAACCTTCCAACAGGGACAATAAATGGTGGTGTGTGTCCGCAATCTGGAATATGTGATCTCAAATTGACTTTTGACCTAGTTTCTAAAAATAGATCCAATGCGGACGGACGTCATTGTAGTCGTGGGAACCTTGTTTGAGGCGGTGTCTCAAAGCAGGGAGGGAGGGAATGAGGAAGGGAAGGTGGCATGGAGGGGGAGGTAGGGGAGAGGGGGAAGGGAGAAGAGGGAGGGATGAGGGTGGGAGGAAGGGGGGAGGGGAAGGGAGAATGTGGGGAGAGGATGGAGGAGAAGGGGGGAGGGAGGAGTAAAAGAGGAAGGAAGGAAGGAAGGAGGGGGTAGGGAGAGAGGGGAAGGGAGAAGGGAGCTGAGGGAGAAGGAGGGACAGGAGCGAGAAAGAGGAGTAAAAGAGGGAGGAAGGAAAGAGGGGAAGGGAGAAGGAGGGAGAGGAGCGAGAGAGGAGTAAGAGAGGGAGGAAGGAGGGAGGGAGGGGAAAGGGAGAAGAGGGATGGGATGAGGGAGAGGGAGGAAGAGGAGGGAAAGAGGGTGTGAGAGCACTGAGGACGCGGTTGGGTGGTGAGAGAGGGAGGGAGGTGGCAAGAGGAGGGGGGCGAGGTAGAGGGGCGGGCTGCGGAACGAGGGTACTCCGGTACAGAAGTACATTTATTTGGTGCAGCAGAGATTGAATCCCATTGTCCTCTAATACATCCCTTCTGAGATACCTACGTAAGTGTCCAACTAAAGGGACTGTCACACTATGACGTATCGCCTCAACGTGCACCAATGTATCTGATTTTCGACCAACATGTCGGCATACGTCGTCGTACGTTAGGTGTACATTGGGCATACGGCGTATATCTTCTGGATACGTCGTCTTGTGTCGAGGCTCGGAAAAATTTTTTGTGCATGCTCAAAATTGTCAACATGTGTCGACGGTTGGGTTGTACGTTGAACGTACGCTGCGTGTACATTGGGGATACGTCGGCGTACGTTGGGAGTAAGTTAGGGATATGTTGGTATACGTTGCTGCACGTTAGACGTACGTTCAGCCGGTGGGAACGTGCAGTCCACGTACTGCCAACGGATGCATTACGTACTCCTAACATACTTTGAACGTATCCCTGCCATATCTCCAGCATATTTAACATATACGCCATACTTCTAGCGATGGAGTAACATATGTAATGTTGGTCAGTGTACCGTGAACATATGCGAGCGTTTTGCGAACGTTTTGCGAGGCAGATGTACGTTCTCATACGCTCGCAATACGTCACAGATACGTTCTGCATATGTTACGTATGTTGTCTGTACGTTTTGTATAAGCCCATTTTTACTCCCCGCCGTTGAAAAGTTAGACGAATGCCAACGTACTGGCAAATTTTCTAATGTTGAGTACAGCATCAGTGCACGCACTAATGCCGTACATCGTAGTGTGACAGGGCCTGAAGCTGCTCCAACCAGGCTGCTGGCCGGCTGTGCGAACATGGCGCCGAAGCACACTGCACCGATGCAACAAATCGGAGCAGTGTACATGCAGGGTGTCAGTAGCTGGTCGACATAGACCTGTACAAAAAGTGACATTTTTCTTTTTTTCTTCTTTCTTCTTTATTATATAATGTAAACTATATACTGGCAGACCTTCACCGAAATCCTAAATCAGAGGCAAATATAGAACAAGAACTGGACCGAGTTATGTAATCAGAAACCATGTGTTGGTGGCTGAAATGTGAGTTTAAGCGTAATGGTCCTGAGCCATGGTTGAAACAACTTGGCGTATTACAATTATAGATATTTTTCCTGATCAGAATTTTGTATTAGGGTAAAATATGCAAAACATGAAATGCCCGTAGACCGTAAAACATCGACTATTAATTCATTTTTACGCACTCTTAGCCACGCATACATTCATACATTCATAGATACATACATACATACATACATACATACATACATACATACATACATACATACATACATACATACATACATACATACATACATGCACATACTTATATATACATATCCATATGTACACATGCATACACATACACATGCATACAAATACATATATATACATAAACATACATATGCATAAACATACACACATACATGCATATACATGGGCATGCATACACATACATATATACATACACACACATCCACACATACATACACACATACATGCATATACATATACATACATACACATGCATACATACACATATATATATATATATACATACACACATATGCATACACATGCATACATTTATATACACATACATGAGCATGCATACATATACATATATACATACCCATACATACCCACATATATACACACATACATGCATACACATACATACATATACATACACATACATACATATATACACATACATACACATACATACACACATACATACACATACATACACATACATACACATACATGCACATACAAATATATGCACATACAAATACATGCACATACATACAAACACACCTAAACACATATATACACACACAAACACACACACACATACAGCACTCCGTGCGATCCGGTTCAACAAAGTGCCCCTGTTGGCCGTGGCTGTGCTGTTATTAAGCACTCTGATTGCAGCCGAGTCGGGAGGCACTTCCCGGTTCGCTCCTGTCTACGACACTGGCAAACCTAATGCGCTACCAATGTTGCACGCTGCCTGCCCTCGTGACTTTTTTTTATGGGATTGAGTATGGTCCCCCAATGCATTTAAAACAATAAAATAATTTGTTGCAATGTTTGGGGGGCGGGTAGGGGGGTGAACTGTACATTAACCCGTCTATTTATATTGTTCATACCATCTCATCATCTCGTTCATAAATAACTCATATGCACCATAACCGCTAATGCCGAAAGACCAGTATCTGGTGCTGGACAAATATGGTATTCGACTGGAATAACAATTTCCTTTAAAGTGTCATGCCATGCATGGATCTGTACTGAGAATAATGATTTAATCATGTTAACGGAAGATGCCACACTTGGTTTTGTGTATCCTCAAATTTAAGTCCAGCTTCAATAATGTAGTGATTTTCTTTTTCTGTTGTGTTTTATTTGTATTTTTATCCACATTGTCATGGGGGTGATGAAAATGGGAAATATTGCGGCTAGAGCGGGACTCGAACCCACATCTCTTTGCATTCCGGGCCAGTGTGCTAACCATGACACCACCTAGGCTCCCTGATATCAACACACTACCCATGCCTACCTGTCTATGTGGTTACTTGCCTGAGAGGTCAGTGCAGTCTACGGCACTCGTCCCCCTAGAATTGTAAGTCTTTTAAATGGTTATTTAATGCTTACAATTACATACATACAGGCAATGCACTTAGACATACATACACAGGGTAAGTTCAACAACCATACAGCGCGTAGCTTGTACAGGATCCTGGTCACGGCAACCAGTGTCATGGGGGTGATGAAAATAGGAAATATTGCATCTAGAGCGGGACTCGAACCCACATCTCTTTGTGTTCCGGGCCAGTGTGCTAACCATTACACCACCTAGGCTCCCTGATATCAACACACTACCCATGCCTACCTGTCTATGTGGTTACTTGCCTGAGAGGTCAGTTCAGTCTACTACAATATTTATTTTTATATTATTTTATTTATTTATTTATTCATTCAATCAACCATTCATTCTTTGATTATTGACTTCTGCAATAGATGACGCATCCATTTGTGCCAAACTCCTGCCATATCTGGACAATTTTTCGATGTATAAACTGTACTTCGTTTAATTGTATTGTCCCTCTGATAACAGGACACCTGGTTTGTGAGGACATTTTTGGTTTGAGTGCAAAGTTGTCCCTTTGAGACAGGTACTACTGCATATGTATATATTGTCTTCTTGACAGAGCCCCATTTAGCGTATAAATCCGTCAGTTTGCACTTCCCCTAATATTAAAGTTGCATAATGCAATGGTTTGGAATTTCGGCCATATCCTTTTAAGATAAATATATTCGGTTCATAAGTATGCTTTTATGCACTTTCGTTTGAGGTACCTTTTATTTTGTAGGCTTTATTTTTGTTTATTTTTTTATAAAAGGGAAAAAATGCAAATGTTATATGTTAGCATCAAACCGAAATGCTGGGCATGATACTTCATAGCCTTCAGCAGTGACATGTTCTAGTAAATTGACATAATGTTCCTTCTGGGCAGCAATTAATTGGTAATCAGTCAATTAGATTTGTAGGATCAAAAGTAAGTTTATGTTGTTTACTTTAGACTAAGTTATTTTTGTTTAATTTAGAATATGTTATATATGTGAATGAATTTAGCATAATATCGCCGGAAAAACCGTGCACCGACGTTGACAACAAATATCTTTATTCACTAAATATAAATTATAATTTACAACCAAATAAGGACGTTATAACATGGACGTGCCTTTATTGGACTATGCAGCTTTAAGAAAAGGATCAGAAAGTCTGGAAGCAGTTATCAAAGTGCCCTTAAAGCTGCATAGTCAGATGAAAGCATTACATTTCCGAAACCAAGCCCCTTATCTAGAGTTGATGATACAACTCCGATTTAGAAACGGGTGCACTTGTTAAACATGTGTTGCTGCCTAGACTGGTGATACTATTACTAAGTCAATTCAATAGAACCTGATGCTGCTAAAGGCTATACTGTCCGCATTTTCACGTAAATGCCTAAATGAATTTCGCATGTTTTCACGTCAACTATCTCCAAGTCAAACGTTATCCATGTATAATAAAAGTTACTTAAAACTAAGGAAAGGTAGATTATAATAACCTGAGATATGTATCATAAATAATGGTATACACTGGGGGAATAAACCTATTGGACTAATCAACATGATTGGGACTGGAGCACAACCGCCATTGATAGCTGTTATTTGGGAACTGCCGTTTTCCTTTCAGATGGTATACTAATAATAAAGCCCATCGGACTAATCAACTTTAATATATGGGACTGGAGCACAACCGCCATTGATAGTTCTTATTTGGGAACTGCCGATTTCCGTTCATATGGTATACTAATAATAAATCCCATCGGACTAATCAACTTTAATATATGGGACTGGAGCACAACCGCCATTGATAGTTGTTATTTGGGAACTGCCCATTTTCGTTCATATGGTATACTAATAATAAACCCCATCGGACTAATCAACTTTAATATATGGGACTGGAGCACAACCGCCATTGATAGTTGTTATTTGGGAACTGCCCATTTTCGTTCAGATGGTATACTAATAATAAACCCCATCGGACTAATCAACTTTCATATATGGGACTGGAGCACAACCGCCATTGATAGTTGTTATTTGGGAACTGCCGATTTCCGTTCATATGGTATACTAATAATAAACCCCATCGGACTAATCAACTTTAATATATGGGACTGGAGCACAACTGCCATTGATAGTTGTTATTTGGGAACTGCCCATTTTCGTTCAGATGGTATACTAATAATAAACCCCATCGGACTAATCAACTTTAATATATGGGACTGGAGCACAACCGCCATTGATAGTTGTTATTTGGGAACTGCCCATTTTCGTTCATATGGTATACTAATAATAAACCCCATCGGACTAATCAACTTTAATATATGGGACTGGAGCACAACTGCCATTGATAGTTGTTATTTGGGAACTGCCGATTTCCGTTCATATGGTATACTAATAATAAACCCCATCGGACTAATCAACTTTAATATATGGGACTGGAGCACAACCGCCATTGATAGTTGTTATTTGGGAACTGCCCATTTCCGTTCATATGGTATACTAATAATAAACCCCATCGGACTAATCAACTTTAATATATGGGACTGGAGCACAACCGCCATTGATAGTTGTTATTTGGGAACTGCCCATTTTCGTTCATATGGTATACTAATAATAAACCCCATCGGACTAATCAACTTTAATATATGGGACTGGAGCACAACCGCCATTGATAGTTGTTATTTGGGAACTGCCCATTTCCGTTCATATGGTATACTAATAATAAACCCCATCGGACTAATCAACTTTAATATATGGGACTGGAGCACAACCGCCATTGATAGTTGTTATTTGGGAACTGCCCATTTTCGTTCAGATGGTATACTAACAATAAGCGGCGCCTGCCCAGGTTTCGCATTAATGATTTATTATATTCAGCTTGATTTGTAGTGAGTAGCCACAGGCTCTCCCAGTCATGTGCATCAAGGCCTGGTCACATACACATTAGTGGACGTAGTTGAACGTAGTCGAGGCTAATATAGTTGAACGTAGTGCAACATACCGGCATCCATACTTCTCCGTGATGGGAACGTGATAAGAACGTGCATGGGCTGTGAGTTCCGATTTAAGCTTTGGACATGTTCAAAAGAGAGGTATGTTTGAGGCAGACATAGCCTCCGTGATGACAAGGTACTCTAGTGTACTCTAGCATACTTCCTAATGTACTCTAGCATAGTCTAGCATACTCTAGTGTACCCTAGCATACTTTGACCCGCACAAAACCTTGCCGTTCTGCCGTGGTTACATAGCCATTAGTGGACGAAGTTGAACGTAGTTGAACATAGTGGAGGGTAACATAGTTCAACATAGTTCAACGTAGTTAGACGTACCGGGATCCGTACCGTAAGGTACCGGGATCTGTACCGTAACGTACCGGGATCCATACCATAACATAGTTATCCGTACTATTAGGTGGGTGATCAACCAAAACCTGCCGTACCTGAACGTAGTTGAATGTAGTGACAGCACGTCTCACCCACGTTAATCTATCTATGGATCACTACGTCCACTGATGTGTGTATGTGACCTGGGCTTAAAACATGTTGAATTACGATCATGCTCCTGAATCTGATTAAACTTACATAAGCAGAAATTTTCAACTGAATGGTAAAGGCACTGCGGCGCGCGGCGGGGGGGGGGGGATTTTTTTGTCAAATGAAACAAAAAAAATTGTGGTTTCCAAAGAGGAGCACACTAGTAATAATGACTTGATTTGTGTGTGTGGGGGGGGGGTATTTTTTGTTCCCTTTGTTTTGCTCCACACCGCCTTTGAACATTCGTACGCCCCCCGTCCATCTCATGGTGCAAATTCAATTGAGGGTATTGGAGACAAAGAACAGTGTTCAGAGGCAGAGCTATCGATTTGCTGCCTAAGAGGACCCGCGGGGCGGGTCAGCGGCTGCAAGACGAACAGGCTTCTATTTATAGCCTCAGAAGTTACATCGCCCCGCCGAACACACGCGCACCCTACCGGCCTTAGCGGCAACTATTACACGGGAGCATCCACTGACAAGCAGCAAATAGGTATGTGCTGGAAGGGTGTGTGTGTGTGTGTGTGTGGAGGGAGAGTGGAGGGAGAGACGTTGTCTGCGCGTATGGAGGGTGTTGTGGAGGGAGGGTGGTGTGTGCTTGAGGGAGGGTGTGTGGAGGGAAGGGCGGGTGTGTATAGAGGGAGAGTGTGTGGTGTGTGGAGGGAGGGTTGAGGAAGGGTGGAGGGTGTGCGATGATGTTGATGGAGGTGATGACAGTCTCTCCCCTCCTACACTCACATCCACAGCAATTCACATACCCACCCACACCTATACTCACACCAACACCCACACACATATACATCTACACACATATCCACCCATACCTCACACACACCAACAAACCCGCACACTCATGTAGAGACATCCCCACAGACACACCCGCACATACACCCAGACACATACCCACCCACACACACACTTACACCAACACACCCGCACACACCCACACGCACACATATACACCCACAAATATATCCACCCACACCCCACAAACACCAACACACCCGCACACTCATGTAGAGACATCCGCACAGACACCCGCACATACACCCAGACACATACCCACCCACACACATACACCAACACACCCACACATGCACCAACCCACTCATACCCACACAGATACAGCCGTAGATATACCCACGCACAAAACATGTATATACCCACACCTACCCACACACAAACACACACTTACATACACACACTCCCACACACACACTCACATACTGACACACATGCATCCCAATACATGTCCATGCACACACATATCCATCGACACCGACACAATAGTCATGATATGACCTTATATGATGCTAGGAGGCAAAACAACAAACACCCACACACATATCCACACCCACCCACAAATACACTCACACCCCCCGCCCCAAAAAACGGACACACACACCCATACACACAGACAAACACAAATCCACACACAGATACCCACCACACACATACATACTCACACCCATGGACACACACCCATAACTCCCCATACACACACACACAAAGAGACATCCCCAAGACACTTACACACTTACACACTCACACATACACACACCCACACACCCCACTCTCTTCAGCTCGCCTGCATTGCTCAACACAAAAGGGGCCCTAAGCCTAGTTTGAAACCGCCCTGTGGCTATTTTTAGTTACTGCTGCAACCAATCACAGCGCTCCGATGGCGCGCTGACGTCATAGGAAGCCATATTTAACTGGAAGCCACCGGAACCGGTGTGTTGGTACGGTGCGGGAGACTCGGCATTCGGGCAAGTGGGGGAGGGACCCCGGGGCGGCCGGCGGGGCTCACGGCGGGGCTCACGGCGGGGCTCACGGCGGGGCTCACGGCGGGCTCACGGCGGGGCTCACGGCGGGGCTGGCCGCCGTGGTAGCCTGACGTAGGGCAGGCAATGTGGGTGTGAGCTACATTACAGCCAGCTCAGGGATGGCTCTCAAATATTGATTTACTAGAGGAGCTCCGAACCATGGTGTCCCCCACCCACCTCGCCCCCTCCAACACACATACACACATGTATACACACATATCCTATATAACTACACATTGCAAAGCTTGACCAGACGAGATGGCTGAGTGGGTAGGGCCGCTTGCTTCTCACGCGGGACGTCGTGGCATCAGTCTACACACATACATACACACACAGGCCCAACACACACATTTGATCTCAAAGGTTGGCCGAGTTGGTAAGAGGGCGGTGGTGAGTCCAGTCTCTGGCCACTTACGGAGTTTATGCATGTCGCTACCTTACCTTGCGATCCGCATTAACTAGAGTAGGCCAAACACTGGTTGGCTCAGTGACAGGAAAATCTAATTAAATGGAACATCAGGTTATGGTGCTGGTGACACAGTATCCAAGTAGGGCAAGACTGTAAAGTCACCATGAGTGCGCACTGTCACAAGTCGGTACCCTTCCTGATATGATCTTAGATGTTGCTCAGATGTAAATCCCTCATAAACCAATGGAAATATTGCAAACTTGCCCCAGACCAGATCCTCTTGGCGCGTTTCCTGTATTCAATGAGCATCATTTGGAACTGCTTACTTGTCATATTAGCATCTTTTCAATTCCATTCATGAATATTATTTGCTCACTAATAATAACACAATTTAAAAAAAATGTTTTTGGTACATTAGTTGATTAAACAGGGGAAATTTCAGCCGCAGACGACTGGTCTTCCTCATTCCACTGCTCCTTGCCCTATCCTAATAATGCTGAGCATCTGGCTAGGAAGCGACAAGTATCAATTTTTAAGTCATTGCTTTGCCTCAACCAGGATTCAAACCCACGATCTACTCACACGGGAGACGGACGCTCTAACTCATTCGGCCATTCCGTCTGGTAATGTGGTGTAAGCTAACAATTACTCTCCATTGACTTATAGTCAGAACCTTGTTTTGCTCAAAGCTCATTCCCCGCCCATGTTATACCAACTATTGAACGCGTACATTCACAAGGATGAAAGATCTCCGCAATTTCGTGGATTTTTGCAACTTTTGATATTCATCAATTAACTTCACAAAATGCAAATGTATATGACAGCAATTGGTTAGTTTGAATCCCATTCTTATATGACCATAGATGTTGCTAGAACATAAAACCCACACAAGAAAGAGTTTGCCATAGGCGATAATACAGGCACAACAAGCACACTGGAGTGTTATCAAAGAAGAGTCTCTACCAGCTGATCAATATAATGGTGCTAAGATAGTGCTAGGAGAGTACTTACTGTACCAAACCTGAATACTGGGAATTTTCCGCGATTCGCTGACAGTTCTAAACTTATGGGGGGAAATCTGCAAAAATGCAGAAATTCACCATTCACATAATAACCATGGCTTGGTTCTGCTGGAACCCACTAGGCGGCACCAAAGTCTCGGCCCGACTTCCGCGTTTTTTTGCCCGCTATCACTTTCAAGTTTCATCCCTGTATTCAAAGCAGACATCCGGGTACTTAGCGCATCGAGCCCTAGCAACTATTCGAGGCGGTGAAAACAATGGCAGTCACAGCATTGAAACACCTAGAGAGTGTGTATCTGAGTCTTGTTTGTTTCACTGATACGATCTAATTCAATAAGAGCGGAATACCGGACAGGCTCAGCCTTATATTCCATATTTTGGTATCCAGGTATCCAGGTAATAAGTGAAATTCGGTCAAATTAAACCCAAAATCCAAGCGATATTAAGGCCATCGCTGGATCGGCGGTGTTACTGCAAATGTAAATATAACAAAAAGCACAAATCTATTCACTGATACGATCTAATTCTGTTATTTAGAACCATGAATATTCACTCGGGGGTTGAAATAATGTTATTCAGGAGCATAACTTACTCAATAAGTAAAATTTGGCGTTATTGCGAATGTAAATAAAACAAAAAGCACTGCTGTCATCTGTTTGTTTTCACCGCGTCAACTGGAAGTGACGTGAACGCACACCCTCTATTAAAGAACCTGTAGCATGATCAGCACAAGTTTGCTGATTCACATTTATCATGATCGGATATGGCTATTCATAATTTGTAAATCCTGAAAGAACCTAATTCTCTGCGAGTTATTTAGGGTCTAATCAAGGTGAGGGTTCTCTGTGGGTTAAGCTGTGACTTCTAAGTTATAGTCTTATTCAGCCCTAATCCCTCTTCAGCCGTTATAATGATGTATGCTATAGAATACTTGCACAGTTGAACTGAAACATGTTTACACTCACGGGTCAGTAATTAGCGAAGAGTGTTCGTAAAGAAGCAGTTCACCGCAATAGAGGTCCCCAAGGAAGGTATCAAAACGCCTACTTTGAATAGTATTGAATTTGAAGCGTTTTGATTCTGTTTTTTTTTATCAATGTCATTCTACCTGTCCCTGCATGACGTCAGATAATGGGTTATTTGAACTCTAACACAGTAGGCGGGGACTGTTCTGTCTAAGAGCATTAAACTGTGTTTCCCAAAGCTATTCATAGCAGTTCTAAGTACAAGACAGTTTTGTTGTTGTTGTTATTATTGCTGTTGCGCATTAGTTGATTAAGCAGGGGAGATTTCAATGATGGACAATTGATCTTCCTCATTCCACTGCGCCTTGCCTTTTCCTAGTGATGCCAAATGCTAGGCTAGATAGCGACAATCTGCGCCTTGCCTTTTCCTAGTGATGCCAAATACCAGGCTAGGTAGCGACAATCTGCGCCTTCCCTTGTCCTAGTGATGCCAAATGCCCGGGTAGGTAGCAACAATCTGCGCCTTGCCTTTTCCTAGTGATGCCAAATGCCAGGCTAGGTAGCGACAATCTGCGCCTTGCCTTTTCCTAGTAATGCCAAATACCAGGCTAGGTAGCGACAAGTATGAATCTTTGAGTCATTGGTTTGACTCGACCAGGGTTCGAACCTAGGACTTCGAATTCCACAACATACCAAGATGGGAGACGAGCGCACAACTCATTCCATCCATCTTAAAATCAAGTTGATCAGATGTTTAAGGTGATACACTTGATGTGATAGTGATTTTGATATGACAGACAGAATGAAGCCTATAGTGCCACCACATATGGTATATATTGCCCGAGTCTGTGGTGCTTTCTTAGACTGTGGCGCTGTAGACCTGTGTAAGACTAATGGCGGCTGAGTGACCTCAGTGACCGGGGACAGGCCACGTAAAGCAGCGCTAATTGACCCCGGCACTAGCTATCTCCCACGCCAGACAAGAGCACTTTGGTGTGGTCTATTGGGGTTTCACCCTTTACAAATGTCATCGGTCATATCAGGACGGGTGCCTTCATGTCACAGTGCGCACCCTTTGGCAAGTTTATAAGTGCTGCCCCAGTGGGTGCCGCTGGTATCGGGCATGACCCAATATCCCACTCAGTCACATTATCCTGACATTGAGTGGACCGGTCTTTGCCCTTTGCCCATGCTGTGTGCCGTGACACCTATCAATTTTGTAGGTCTTTGGGTTTGACTCTGGTGGGGATTGAGGTCTCTTTACATCCCACACAGGAATCGGTTGGTTGGTTGTTGGAGGTTTACGTCCTGGCAACGTCCAAGATCATATCAGGACGGGTACCGACTTGTGACAGTGCGCACTCATAGTGACTTCATAGTGCTGCCCCACTGGGAAATCAGGCCGCCAGCACCATGGGCCTATATCCCACTCAGTCACATTGATTATCCTGACACTGAGCTAACCAGTCATTGCCCTATCATATATCGGACGCCCTAGCTACTTGGCCAGCACTTCCGGTTGGACAACAACTTTTATTTAGATATACATATCAACAGCAAAATCCACAACAAAAAGCAACAACAAAAAGCGACATCAAAGAAACAACATAATCAACAACAAAAACAAAACCAGGGGAAAAAAATCCACAATAAAAATCAAAGTCAACACCAAGATCAACTTTAAAAAATCAACTACAAAATATCAACTACAAAAAGATCAACTACAGAAAAACAATTACAGCAAAAGTAGTAACAAAATCAACAACAAAAATGAACAACATCAAAAACAGCAACACCTGATCAACAACAAATCAATGAAACAAACTAACAACAACAACCAACAACATAGTCATCAATACAATCAACAACAACAAACCAACAACAACAAATACTATTATAATCCCCAAGAGTTTAAAGTTGCATGGTCCGATGAAATATTAATTTGTCAAAACCAAAACATGTATCTATATTTGATTATATATATTCAGCTTAGATATCGGTGCTTTAACTAGTGATTTGGGACAGCATATAAAAAATAATCAATGATTTACTATGGACACCTACTTTGAGAAAGCCATCAGACAGGGAAGCCATTAACCAATTTGGTCAATCTCGTGGCATCATTAGCCTTGACCCTCATTCCAAGTACCTAGTCAGGTTCCAGGATGTCCAGTGGTAGTATTGCTGGCACTATAATAATAATAATAATAATAATAATAATAATAATTATGTAATGGTGTATTTCAGCGTTGAGAGCCGGGCCGCTTAAACGGCGGCGAAATCGCTAAGTATGTCACTTAATTATCGGAATAATAGGTGATATTCCTGATTCCCATGACTATCAAAATAATATATATAAGGATTTAATCCAATTGTTTGATATTAAATAGCACTAGGGATTTTAACCAAATTTTATTTTGTAGAAGGTTAATTTGATCCGCCACAAATACACAGGTTTCCGGGTTTAATGATATGATGACAGCAGCTGTTCTGGCCATGCCTATGAGTTATCGTTTGGACGGGATCCATCGCAAATGTGCCGGGTTCTTGGTTTAACACTGTGATGGAAGCAGCCGTTCCACAGTGTATGCGCCGGAGGACGGCCCGGAGTAGTAGAACCGGCTGGATCGTAGAATATGGCTGATGCCATCATAGCATTAAGTGCAGAACCCAGCGCATTTGTGATGGATCCCGTCCAAACGATAACGCATAGGCACAACCAAAATGACTTCTGCCATCATATCATTAACCTCTGTATTTGCGGCGGATCCCATCAAACTGTTAATGCTCAGGCCTGGCTGATGTGGCCAGCATGGAATGGCTGCTGCATTATCTAATACAAAAGATCTGAAAGTCAAAAACTTTCAAATGCACGTATCTCACTGCACATGGTTCACTCCATTTTACATTCAATAACAAAAACATGTTTTCCTTTTATATACATTGTAACTGACAAATTTCAAACGGATGCGCGCAAAAAATGTGGGTGCGCATCCTCACATACAATTAGACCGCCAACGATATGCATACTGCTCACATACCGTATGCGTACACACTATTCCAAGTTTGTTTGTTTTTCCGGACAGGTATACCGATTCCCTTTAACATTTCGTTTTGCTATCTAGTGAATTTGCATTTCTCATGTACATATTTTTGCTCAGTTAAAAAGTGTTATTATTTACTGTTATGTCATCTATATGTCTCATCCTCCCTCATACCATACATAGTCCCGATGGCAGATACAATTTTAATTGGCAAATGTAAAAATTTTGAAATTTCAATTACCCAAATTGATTAATTATATTTATAGAATTGACCAAACAACATTGAATATCCAACATGGAGGGGAGGGGCAACATCTACCTCATTTCCCCTTCCCCTCTAGGTATGGCCCTGCACAGTAGGCCTACTTGGTCGGGGGAGGCTAATGAGGTCATGAGATTGGCCTAATTGATTAATGGTTTCCCTGCATAATGGGTGTTTCAAAGTGAGTGTCCAAAGGGGTGAGGTTATAAATGCACGGGTTATTCTGTATATGTTGTCCCAAATCATTAGCTAATACACCAGTATCTAAGTTGGATATATATAAGTAGTTGTTTTAATTTTGCCAAAATTATATTTCATGGGACCTTGCAACTTTATTCAACTGATGTACAAGAAACGTACACACACAAAAAAACTGAGTATTTTCAGATTTTCGGTCTAACATTTTCCCATCTGAGTTGGAAATATGACATCAAATGTAGGTATGTGGTTTGATTTTTGGGGAAAAAATGCTTCAACAGACCATGCAGCTCTAAAACATGGTTCAAAGTCATGGGTTCAAATCCTACTGATGTAGGTCAGCCCACATCACATCACATGCCAAAAAACAAACGGTGGTGCAATGGCGCCATCACTAAAACATGCTAGGTGACCAGGCTATTTTTTATTTAGGTCATTCCACATCAGGTGGTCATCGCGAGATGTCAATATGCGTCATAACTAGAGGACTTTTGGAAAGCTTGTCTAAAGTATTTTGGCTTCTTTCAGCTCTAATTTCTTCACGACTAGCCATTATTCCTAAAAAATTACTCAGGACTAATGATTAGTAGGTTATAACGATCAATTTGATATATTTATCTAAAAAATCAAATAAAAATTCAAACGCCATCGGACCATACAACTTTAAGCACAACGCAATACCAGTTATATATTTGTCCGCGCCCACATCAGTGACGTTCAGAAGCATTGTAGTCAGCCTATTGACTGACGTCAGCTATTAGTATTTGCACAACCACAGTCCCTGGGTCAAGTAGGTTTTCAGTGGTGCCCATAACTCGCCAGCATTGCATTGGCCATACACAAACATAATCCAATAAGTGATTCCCATTACAACATTCTGTTTATATTGACAATATCGATTTTGCTTCCCAAGATGCTATAGTAACTTGATTATTTTAAGCCCTTTGGAATCCACTTTATTTCAGGTATCACTGATAGTAAAATTGCATACTCCGATGGTTTAGTTAAATATATTAGGCTGAATAGCTACTCTAGCTTACTTTGAAGTAAGTAAATATTTGAAGTGAGCATTTGAGATATTTGAAGTGAAAACATGTGGAGTTAGTTCTCATATTCACAATGAAATTATGCCCATTTTCACAGGTCAAGGATTGGTTAGCACAGTATCAGGATAGTGTGACTGTGTGGGGTATCGGCTGACGATGCCAGTTTCCTGGTCTCCCAGTGTGGCAGCACTATGAAGTCGCCATGAGTGTGCACTGTCACAAGTCAGTAGCCATCCTAATATGACCTCAGATGTTGCTATGACGTAAAGCCGCAACAAACAAACAACAGATGTATCATATATGTATATCACTTATAAGTAATCGACAGTGGCGGGTACCAGGTGAGGAATCAGGAGGCTGATACCGAGCCTGTGCAGAGTCAGAGGTGCATAACGGATTTTGGTTTAATATCGATAGTGAAATATTATGTAAATATACAGCATGTTGGTGGTTTCGTTATTCATATCCGCATATTAATATACGTAGTACACATGCATACATACATACATACATACATACATACATACATACATACATACATACATACATACATACATACATACATACATACATACATACATACATACATACATACATACATACATACATCATCATCATCATCATGCTGTCGGTCGCGATGCGACAAAGACTGCTTTCATTACTTGACTGCTGCTCTCCATTTAGCTCTCTGCTGTGAGAGTGATATTTTGTGCAGTTGTACATTTCATGAAAGCTGCCTGCAAAAGTGTTGAAGTGCTGCTGGCTTTTGCAAGTTACCAGCGACACTCTCTCGGGGAGCAAATAGAGGGTTCACACCGGCAAGAACATGTCCAGACAGGCGCAAACTATTTGTCCCTGCAGTGGCTGGTCGGGAGATGTTGAGAGTTCCATACATCAACCGCCCTTGTTGCTGCCACATACATACATACATACATACATACCAGCCATCCTAATCCCCCACTATCACCCCACACCCACACACTCTCACCCCCACCCACACACTCTCCCCCCCCACTATCACCCCACACCCACACCCTCTCCCTCCACTATCACCAGCCATCCTAACCCCCACTGTCACCCCCACCCACACACTCTCCCCCCCCCCCCCCCACTATCACCCCACACCCACACCCTCTCCCTCCACTATCACAGAATCCTAAACCCTACTATCACCCCAACCACACACTCTCCCCCCACTATCACCCCACACCCACACCCTCTCCCTCCACTATCACCAGCCATCCTAATCCCCGACTATCACCCCACACCCACACACTCTCCCTCCACTATCATCAGCGATGCTAACCCCCCACAGACCCCATACCCACACCACACCCTCCATTATCACCCCACACCCACACTCTCTCCCTCCACTATCACCAGTTATCCTAACTCCCACTATCACCCCACACCCACACCCACACCAACACCCACACCCACACCCACACCCCACACCCTCACCCTCACCCTCACCCTTCACGGTCACTTCACCTACACCCTTAGCCTCCATCCTCACCTTCCAATCCCAGCCTCCATCCTCACCTTCCACCCTCAGCCTCCATCCTCACCTTCCACCCTCAGCCTCCATCCTCACCTTCCACCCTCAGCCTCCATCCTCACCTTCCAGCCCCAGCCTCCATCCCCACCTTCCAGCCCCCAGCCTCCATCCTTACCTTCCATTCTCAGCCCCCAGTGTCCGTTTCCACTCTCACCCTTAGTTACCCTCAGGCCCATCCATATCCTCCATCCTCACTAATATTCTCAATCCTCGTTCTTCATCACCTTAATCCTCGTCCTACATCCTCACTCTCATCCTCGATGTGTGCCTCCACTCTCATTGTCACCCTCTACCCTCAGTCCTCCTCGTCCTACATCCTCTGTCTCATCCTCGCTGTGTGCCTCCACTCATTGTCACCCTCTACCCTCAGTCCTCCTCGTCCTCCACCTCTACTCTCATCCTCGATGTGTGCCTCCACTCATTGTCACCTTCTACCCTCAGTCCTCCTCGTCCTCCACCTCCACTCTCATCCTCGCTGTATGCCTCCACACGTATTGTCACCCTCTACCCTCAGTCCTCCTTGTCCTCCACCTCCACTTTCATCCTCGCTGTGTGCCTCCACTCGCATTGTCACCCTCTACCCTCAACCCTCCTTGTCCTCCACCTCTACTCTCATCCTCGCTGTGTGTCTCCACTCGCATTGTCACCCTCTACCCTCAGTCCTCCTCGTCCTACATCCTCAGTCTCATCCTCGCTGTGTGCCTCCACTCATTGTCACCCTCTACCCTCAGTCCTCCTCGTCCTACATCCTCAGTCTCATCCTCGCTGTGTGCCTCCACTCATTGTCACCCTCTACCCTCAGTCCTCCTTGTCCTCCACCTCCACTCTCATCCTCGATGTATGCCTCCACTCGCATTGTCACCCTCTACCCTCAGTCCTCCTCGTCCTCCACCTCCACTCTCATCCTCGATGTGTGCCTCCACTCGCATTGTCACCCTCTACCCTCTGTCCTCCTCGTCCTCCACCTCCACTCTCATCCTCGATGTGTGCCTCCACTCGCATTGTCACCCTCTACCCTCAGTCCTCCTCGTCCTCCACCTCCACTCTCATCCTCGATGTATGCCTCCACTCGCTTGTCACCCTTACCTCTGTCCTCCTCGTCTCCACCCCACTTTCATCCTCGATGTATGCCTCCACTCGCATTGTCACCCTCTACCCTCTGTCCTCCTCGTCCTCCACCTCCACTCTCATCCTCGATGTATGCCTCCACTCGCATTGTCACCCTCTACCCTCAGTCCTCCTCGTCCTCCACCTCCACTCTCATCCTCGATGTGTGCCTCCACTCGCATTGTCACCCTCTACCCTCAGTCCTCCTCGTCCTCCACCTCCACTCTCATCCTCGATGTGTGCCTCCACTCGCATTGTCACCCTCTACCCTCAGTCCTCCTCGTCCTCCACCTCCACTCTCATCCTCGATGTGTGCCTCCACTCGCATTGTCACCCTCTACCCTCAGTCCTCCTTGTCCTCCACCTCCACTCTCATCCTCGATGTGTGCCTCCACTCGCATTGTCACCCTCTACCCTCAGTCCTCCTTGTCCTCCACCTCTACTCTCATCCTCGATGTATGCCTCCACTCGCATTGTCACCCTCTACCCTCAGTCCTCCTTGTCCTCCACCTCCACTCTCATCCTCGATGTGTGCCTCCACTCGCATTGTCACCCTCTACCCTCAGTCCTCCTTGTCCTCCACCTCCACTCTCATCCTCGATGTGTGCCTCCACTCGCATTGTCACCCTCTACCCTCAGTCCTCCTTGTCCTTCACCTCCACTCTCATCCTCGCTGTCTATCCTCGTTCATCCTCGTCCTCCACCCTCACTGTCGTCCTCGACCTGTACCCACTCTCATCTTTGTCATACATGTCCCCCCTCATTCCCGCCCTCCACCTTCCCTGTCATCCCCATCCTTCACCGCCGTGCTCACCTTGGCCTTCCACCTCGCCCTCCACCCTCCACCCTCCACCCTCCACCTCGCCCTCCAGCTCCACCTCGCCCTCCACCCTCCACCCTCCACCTCCAGCACTACACCCTACTGCTACAGTCGAACCTCCCCTGTCTCTAGGTCCTGAAAGTTACCATTATGTTTACTCACCTTGGCGCGCGAAGGGAGGCCAGGCAGGAGGGTGGGTAGGCTGGGGTGTGTGTGTGTGTGAGTGTGTGTGTGTGAGTATGTGTGTGTGTGTGAGTCTGTGTGTGTATGTGTGAGTATGTGTGTGTGTGAGTCTGTGTGTGTATGTGTGAGTATGTGTGTGTGTGAGTCTGTGTGTGCATGTGTGAGTATGTGTGTGTGTGTAGAGCGGGGCGGTGAGGTGTGATGAGTGAGGCCTGCCCTGGAGGAGGCTGAACGGTGGTGGTGGTGGTGCCGGTTGTAGATCCTCCGGGCTCGCCGTGAAGGGGACCCGGCAACCTGGCAACGGCAAGATTCCCACCCTAATTCCCACCGGCACTTTGATCTCCTTCAGTGCGGCTTATTCCAATCCAAGTCGCCCGCCCCGCCCCGCCCAGCCCCGCCCCGCCCCGCCCCGGCCCGCCCCGCCCCGCCCCGCCCTGCCCCGCCCTGAAACAGTCAGTCACCGAGTGAGCGATGCCACCCGTTAATTTTGGTACCGAGAGGGTTTGCGTTTTGTTTAAATTTACTAGTAGTATTTGTGTGTGTGATATTTTTGGTTTGTGTGTGCTTTAAAAAAAAGATGGAGGAACAAAAGGACCCATACAAATTCAAGCGACGTAGAGTGTTTAAAATATCCGGGTAATGTAGTCGAAATAAGAATTTGTGTGTGTAATATTTTTGGCTTGTGTGCGCTTTAAAAAAAAGGGAAAGAAGGGAAAAAATATACCTACACCAATTCAAGCAACTGTGTTAAAATATCCGAGCCATGTAATCAAAATAGGGATTTTATTTTAAAAGAGTCAGTCACCGCGTGAGGGTTGCCGCCCGTTAATTTTGGTACCGGAAGGGTTTGCGTTTTGTTTAAATTTACTAGTAGTATTTGTGTGTGTAATATTTTTGGCTTGTGTGTGCTTTAAAAAAAAAAGAATGGGGGGGAAAAAAGGCCCATACAAATTCAAGCGACGTAAAGTGTTAAAGATATCCGGGTCATGTAATTGAAATAGGGATTTTCTTTTTGAAAGAAGAAGTTGAAACCGAATGAGCAGTGCGAAGTATCAAAGGGTAACGCCGGTGTGGCTTGATTAGTTTCGTGTTCTATCGTGCGATCTTCTAGATTTGATTCTGACATTTGGTATTATTCCATTTGGTCCAACAATATTTAATGAAGGCTAATTTAGGAGTGTACACGACAAAGTATTGCAAAGAAAAGTAGCCTATGTATGCTTGATATGGTACCCTCCCTTCGAACAAACAAACAAACAAACCTCTCTCCATCGACCTGAAGTCCCCCCCCTCCTCAGCAGTCCTCACCTGCTCCTCTTCCTCCTTTCTCCTACCCTCCTATGCCACTCTCACCCCACCCCCCTCTCTAGTAACTTCCCTCCCCTCCCCTCCCGACCCTTCCCCCCGCCCCTCCCCTCCCCTCCACTCCCCTCCACTCCCCGCCCATTCCCTCCCTCCCCTCCCCTCCCCTCCCCTCCCCTCCCCTCCCCTCCCCTCCCCTCCTCCCCTCCCTCACCTGCCCTCTCCTCCACTCCCCTCCCCTCTCCCTCCTCTCCCTGCCCTCCCCTCCCTGCCCTTCTCTCCTCCCCTCCCTCCTCCCCTCCCCTCCCCTCCCCTCCCTCCCTGCCTCCCCTCCCCCCCCCTCCCCTCCCTCCCCTCCCATCCACTGCATCCCACTCCTCCCCCACCCCTCCACTCCCCTCTCCTCCACTCCCTCCCCTCCACGCTCCTCCCGCTCCTCCCCTCCTTTCCCCTCCCTCCCTCCCCTCCCCTCGCTCCCCTATCCTTCCCTTCACTCCCTCGTTCCACCCCAACTCCACTCTCCCGCATTCCTCTCCACTCCGTTGCCATCCCTTCTCTCATTCCTTTCCCTCCCTTCCTTCTTCACTCTCTCCCCTCCCTGCCCTTCCTCCACCCCTTTCTCTCCCCTCTCCTGTCCCGTCCCACCCTGTCCGTTCTCCTATCCTTCCCCTCCCCACTCCCACCTTCTCCCCTCCCTCCCACCCTCTCCCCTCCCCTACCTCTCCCATCCCCTCGGTTTCCCCTCCGCCTCCCCTCCCTCCTCTCCTCTCCCCTCCTTTCCGCTCCCTCTCCTCTCTCCTTCCCTACCCCCTCCCCTCCTTTCCTTCTCCCATTCCCCTCCCCTCACCTCTGCCCCAACATATGTGCACACTCCTCTCCTAATACCTATGTCATGACGGCGATGGATGGAACGTCCCCACCCCCTGGAACCTGGCGTCTCTGTCCACACCCCGCAGTCAACCTACACGCTCCATCCATCACGTGTGGGTTTAATGCGGGTGTGGACAGAGACGCCAGGTTCCAGGGGAGTGGGCACGCTCCATCCATCGCCCGTCCTGATATGCCCTTAGATGTTGCTAGGACGTAAAACAACAACAAACAAACCATCCATCGCTCACCTCAACCCTGAAGCAGGTGTACTTAATCCCTTACCCCAACCTCTCTCCCCCCCCCCCCCCACTGTAGGCGCTATGCCCTTCGAACACTGGCCGGTGGTGCCGGTGTCGCATTTTCAGTTCTCAATCAGACTCAGTTCTCAACAGCGCGTCAAAGCATCTTCGCATGCGTCAAAGCATCGTCTGCGCATGTGTCAACATCAGCCCGATTCAAAGCTTCGCCGATCGATGCCTAATACTGTCACTAAGTGTCAGTGTCATAAATTTAATATAATCTTTTTGGTAAACCTGTTTTCTATATGTGTACCAAGCGATTTGTTTCTACGTAGTGTGGTTCTAGGGATATTTCACTTGTTCTGTACGAAGATTGCTCGCGACCCAAAACAACAACAAATAAAAACTTGAATTTGCCGGTGTCGCAGTTTCAGTTCTCAACTAGAAATCCACAACCCTAAGCATATAAAATTTAATATGTTGGTAAACATGTTTTCTATATGTGTACAAAGTCATTTTTTTCTAGGTGGTTTGGTTTTAGAGATATTTCACTTTTTCTGTATGAAGATTGCTCACGACCATTGACAATGCGCAGAGGACGCTTTTAGATTTTGACGCATGCGCAGAAGCGCTGTTGAGAACTGAGTCTGGTTGAGAACTGAAACTGCGACACCGTGTTTCTATAAAGCATCACTTCAAGGTGAATCATTGCGATGGCTGAAAGAGAAAAACCAAAACATTCACACAGTGAGTATGTGCAGTTCATGAATGAATAACCCCCTCCTTCCACACCCCCCAAACAGTAGTCCGCAACTGCTTCATCAAAGGCTGAGGGGTGTGCTCTCCTGTCTGTTGGAAAGTGCATATAACAGACCCCTTGCTGCTTATCGGAATGAGTAGCCTATGCGGCGGAAGTGGATTTCCTCCAAAGAAATATGTCAGAATGACCATATGTTTGATGTTCAATAGCCGATTATAAGAATCAATGTGCTCTAGAGGCGTCGTTAAATATAACAAGCTTTACTTTTCCCCCCAAACACCCACACACACCCACACACCCACACTCAAACACAATGCACACAACACACGTACACACACAGACAACACACCAGACACCAACTCGCCGAGAGACTCCCACTCCCCACCATCAACATGCAGCCTGTTTTTTTGGTGTTTTATGTCCTGGCAACATATATCATGAACCATTTACATACAGTGCACACTCATGGTGATTTATATCTCTATCTTATGTCTGATATTTATCTATCACTACATGTTTCCATCTATATCTATATTTAAGCTTATTCCGGATAGACAACACAACAACAATTTGGTTTATCTATCTATCTATCTATCTATCTATCTATCTATCTATCTATTTATCTATATCTATATATGTATCTATCGCTACATGTCTCCATCTGTATCTATCTATATGTCGGTATGCTTTCTATGGTACTTATATCTATCTATCTGTCTACCTATCTATCCCTCATGGTACTGAGTAGGTTCTATTGAATATGACCATAGATCCTCCTCCGGCCTGCCCCTTGATCTCACGCCTCCAGGTGCAGGAGGCAGACGTCAGTCCCCCACCCCCACCACACCCCCACATCCGCACACCGAGCAGGTCAGGTCTGCTCGCCCCATCAATGAGTGGCGGAACTATCGGAGCTCCATACCACAGCTGGACCGACTCAGACCAGAGCTCCATACCACAGCTGGACCGACTCAGACCCGAGCTCCATACCACAGCTGGACCGACTCAGACCCGAGCTCCATACCACAGCTGGACCGACTCAGACCCGAGCTCCATACCACAGCTGGACCGACTCAGACCCGAGCTCCATACCACAGCTGGACCGACTCAGACCCGAGCTCCATACCACAGCTGGACCGGCTCAGACCCGAGCTCCATACCACAGCTGGACCGACTCAGACCCGAGCTCAATACCACAGCTGGACCGACTCAGACCCGAGCTCCATACCACAGCTGGACCGACTCAGACCCGAGCTCCATACCACAGCTGGACCGACTCAGACCCGAGCTCAATGCCACAGCTGGACCGACTCAGACCCGAGCTCCATACCACAGCTGGACCGGCTCAGACCCGAGCTCCATACCACAGCTGGACCGATTCAGACCCGAGCTCCATACCACAGCTGGACCGACTCAGACCCGAGCTCAATACTAAAAGCACGATCCCCAAAGCCTTTGAGTCTGCTTCGAGGAATTGCTATATTCTGGAGCCTGATCATGGCCAAACAAAGAAAGATGTTAGTTTCTCAGCCATCGCAACATCAACAATCCTTTTTATTATAACAATCTTCAAGGAACGTCAAATCAAAAATTATATGCACAGTAAAACCTCTCGAAATCAACCGACCATTGGACCGACTTTAGATGGTCCATTTAGGGAGATGGTCGGTTCAAGCAGATGTTTTTATTGTTACAAGGGTATTTATTGTATGGTCGATCGTTTGGGACCCAAATAAAGAAATCGATATAGGAGAGTGATCGATGTGTGGAGGTGGTCGGTTAGAGAGGTTTTACAGTATATATTCTTTTTTTATTAACGAAGAAAAAGAAACGGTGACGCATTCGTTTGGATGTTATGTCCTTGCAATATCTAGTAAGATCTCCCCCCCCCCCCCCCAGCCCCCACTTTTTTAATTTGTTGCTGTTCCTCTGTTATCTCCAGTCAACCATATACGATGACAGAGACAGCCCAGGTAAAAATGTAAAATTTAAGACCTAAATGCACTGGGATTGGTCCCACTGCTTCACTGGTCACAGATGGTCCAGTGTATTATTAACAACCCCACCCCAACAACATAATTCATAAACTCACATAACTAGCTACATTAGAGTTACACTAGAATTTCCTAACAAACCAACATTTATATACCGCTTGCCTAACTGCAACTGAACATTAAAACTTACTACAAGTTTACCAACTGAATACAGAAGATAACTTCTGCTTACATTCTAAATACTATGTAAATACTCACATTGATCTGACTAATATTGATCTGGTTATATGACACTACTGTACCATATTGTTATGGAACTTTTGGGTTTCAGAATTTCATTGTGTTACATGGTGCAAATTGTCTATTCAACAAGTATTGTACACCTTATTCTATATACCTTTTGTGTAAATAACCCTGAATTGAAAAATGGCTGGAAGACCAGTGCTTCGACACTGACAAAAGACTTATTCAGCAGAATAAACATATTTACCAAAAAAAGAAAAAAATGCTGTGGCTATTAGATAACAAATTTCTCTGACCAAATAACAAATAAATGAAAAGAATGACCAAGCTCCAAATTTATTGAACCAGATAACTTCTTTTTCTTAAAGACACACACACACAAAACCACTCACTCTCAAACACCCCCTTTCGCCTCTATATTTTGACTAAATATATTTGAGAGGAAATCCCTTTGTTGGGGGTGGGGGTGGGGGTGGGGGTGGGGGGGCTTATGTGTGTATTCGCGCACGTGTGTATGTGCGTGTGAGCGAGTATATTATAATATATCCTGTCAGGGAGCCTGTGTGTTTTTCAAAAGCAAATGATCTAATTATTAAGAAGAAAGATATTACTAAAAAGATAATCCTGCGGGCAAAAACCTGAGTGTTATTGATGTGATTCTCTGACATCGTCGGTTCAAACCCTGGTCGAGTCAAACTAATGACTCAAAATTGATACTTGTTGCTTCCTAGCCAGGCGCTCGGCATTATTAGGATAGAGCAAGGACTGGTTGGCTCAGTGTCAGGATAATGTGACTGAGTGGGATATCAGGTCATGGTGCTGGCCGCCTGGTCTCCCAGTGGGGTAACATTATAAAGTCGCCATGAGTGCGGACTGTCACAAGTCGGTACCCGTCCTGCTATGATCTTAGATGTTGCTAGGACGTCAAATAACAATAACAAAACAAACTGACAGGTGCATTTCTTTGTCGTACCAGTGAGAAGTGCACAAGCTTTGATGTTAGTGTTATTTATAGAAAGAGAAAGAGGGAATTACGGAGACGTTAGCAAGGCTAGTATCGCCCTTTGCACATACTATGAAGCACCAAGCAATTTACTTAAAGCTGCTTAATCCGATGGAAGCAGAACTTTTCTCAACCGAAATATTGAACTAGATTTGGGCCTACATATCCCATGTAGATATTGGTGCACTTGCTACTGGTGCGTTGAAGATTGTGCTCCTGTGTTATGATGCTAACTCGGAAATGGGTAAGTAGTATTTCGTTGTGCACACCGAAATTAATTCAGTAGATTTTCACTTCAAATAACTTCAAAGTTGACACTTATCAATAAAAGTTACTTTAAGCTAAAGGAAACGGGTGAAGTAGATTATGCCGATCAATCTGATATATTTATCTGTAAAGAAAAACTAAAAATATCGCACAAACTCAAACCCATCGGATTATGCAAAATAAAACCATTTGAACTATTTTAGCCTCCTATGTTGTGCTATCTAAATTTGGTGATGTAAAGCCTAGGTTTGTTCTAGCCACAATGTCTTTCTGAGAATAGGTGAAATGTTTAGAATATTGATATCATATGGAAGAAGAGCACAGGATCGCACACAACAGTCATGTTTATAGCTTGCCATTTTCACATTCCACTGCTTGTTAGAATACACTGGTAGATCTATATACAGTACAACCTCTCTAACCAACCACCTCCGCTATATCGATCGCTTTAGTTGGGTCTCAAGCGATCGCCAATACAATACCATTGTAACAATGTTTGTTAAACCTCCCTAAACTGACCATCTCCCCAAATGGACTATTTGAAGTCGGTCCCATGGTCGGTCGATTTAGAGAGGATTTACTGTATATACAGTGAAACCTCTCTAAATCGATCGACCATGGGACCGACTTTAAGTGGTCCATTTAGGGAGGTAGTCAGTTTAGAGAGTTAGAATATCCTTACAATGGTATTGTTGGGACCAAGTGTCGTAGCAGCAGAGTCGGTGAACTGTTTCAAGTCCCGACTGGATGCATACTGGTCAAGCATTACATATATCTTGTAGCCAGTGACAGTTGCTACGATCGACCAGATCTGAAGAACTGTCTCCATTTCTATTAATTAAGAGCGGCTAACAGGTCCAAGGCCTATTATAGCTGTATCCTATTGATTGATTGATTGATTGATTGAAAGCGATCGATATAAGGGAGTGGTCGATCTGTGGAGGGGTCGGTATAGAGAGGTTTTACTTTATATATATTACTATTAATTATGCGAATATAAATAACGAGCTTAGCTACCATTATGTATTTTCACAAGCTTGCCGTCTATTGTGAATCTCCTGCAGGCTAGACACTGTCACCAGATGGAATGGCCGAATGAGTTGAGCGTCCGACTCCCATTATAGATCGTGGGTTTCGAACCCACGGGTTCGAATCCTGGTCGAGTCAAACCAATGACTTAACAGTTGATACTTGTCGTTTCCTACGCAGGCGCTCGGCATTATTAGGATAGGGCAAGGACTGGTTGGTTTAGTGTCAGGATAATGTGACTCAGTGGGATATCAGGTTATGGTGCTGGCGGTCTGGTCTTTCAGTGAGGCGGGACGAGACGGGATGGCCGAATGAGTTAGAGTGTTTGTCTCCCGTGTTGGTAGATCGTGGGATCGTGGGTTCGAACCCTCGTCGAGTCAAACCAATGACTTAAAAATGTATACCTGGCGCTCGGCATTATTAGGATAGGGCACGGACTGGTTGGCTCAGTGCCAGGATAATGTGACTGAATGGGATATCAGGTCATGGTGCTCATGGCCTGGTCTTCGAGTGGGGCAGCACTATTAAGTCGCCATGAGTGCGCACTGTCACAAGTCGGTACCCGTCCTGATATGACCTTAGATGTTGCTAGGACGTAAAGCAACAACAAACAAACCCAGTGTGGCAGCACTATTAAGTCGCCATGAGTGCGCACTGTTACAAGTCTGTACCCGTCCTAATATGACCTTAGATGTTGCTAGGACGTAAAACAACAACAAACAAACCCAATGGGGCAGCACTATAAAGTTGCCATGAGTGTGCACTGTCGCAAGTCGGTATCCCTCCATATATGACCTTAGATGTTGCCAGGACGTAAAACTCCAACAACCAACCCCACAAGCTAACCCCGACACTAACGTCACCGACTTTTGGGGATTGATTTTGACACTTGTCGATATGAGAATTCCCTGCCGATTGGCGGGTTTGCCGACTTTTGGGCAATGCCCCACCTTTTTAGGTCTGACCTGTTCTCATCTGCCGAGGTGTGGAAATATTACTGGTACTCTTTACTGCCGGTACGTTCTGGTCTGCGTAGGTGCCTTTGCATAATGGGTCATTCTCTAAAACTGGGCAATAAAGGGTGACATGGAAAACAAAAGTGACAACTTTCCAAACTATAGCAAAAAAAACCTTCCAAATAATAGCAGAATCCATGTTTCTACAAATATGTTGTGCATATGTAAAAATAAAACACTTTTTGATTTAGATCTTTTACACATTCAGCAATACATAAATATCACTTGTGTAACATGACAATCAAAGACACATCCGGAATTTCATTTTAACATACACAACAAAGTCAAACAATACTTTATTGATTACAGTTAAGCAAACAATGTTATGTCTTGCGAGAAAAAAGTTGAAAAAGAGTTGAAAAAATGTTTGACTAAAACCCTGGTGTCAATGTGTAAATTTTCACATTTTAACTCAAGTATAATTTTGATATATTTTGTGGGATAGATTCAATACATGTAGAACTGCTAACATACCTAATAGACAGTCTAAATAATTACTTGAGTTGCTATCAATTTAAAAAGAGGCTTAATTATCAGCATCGTAACGTGGAGACCAAATATGTGGTGCCCAGTTTTGGAGAATAACCGATGTACACGTGAGCCTGTTGGTGTAAATGGAGTGGGGGTGGGTGGGAGGGAGGAGGGTTAAAACTCTTACAGCTAATCCACCCTAATTCAGTTCCTCAATTCCCTAATTAGCTTAGCTAGGAATTAGCTTGAAATCACCTCACGGAATGGCATCAAGCTAATTAATTAGCCGAGCTAATGGCTTGAAGTTGGTACTTGCGAAGGGGGCACTGTTTATGGTGATTCGGTTGGACATGAACTGCGTTTCATGTAGGGTTTCTGCTTGGCAGTAGCGGTGTGTATGTATGGTTGATTGGGGGTTTGTGCTAGCAACATCTGGGGTCATATCGTTATTTAACGCTAGAGGGCAGCACTTGATCAGCATGCACTTTCACTTTAGATATGAAGGGTATGCTCAGAGGTGCATACTCCGATGAAAGCATGCATGTCTAACTTAGATACTGGTGCGTTCGTTAAGCATGATGCATGTATTGCAGTGAAGTGTTCCTGTACTGTGTGTTGCACTCGGAAAACAATGCCCATAAAAAGTCTATATTACCTTAATTAACTTTTGCACAAGCAGGGTCCGTGCGGAGCATTGAAAGTCTTGAACTTCATTTGCCGCATTTCTAGGCATTGAAAAGCCTTGAATTTAACCTATTTTGGGTAATTAGTCTTGAACAGCTTTGAATTCCATTAAACAGTCCCCACTGATCTAAATTAGTCTAAAATCGCCATTCGCCATTGTTATTTTCTTTCCTGAAATCCAAATGAAAATAGTCTTGAATTCCTATTTAAAAAACAGCCTTGAAAAGCCTTGAAATAGCCTTGAATTCCATATCTTCACATTGTGTTCGGACCCTGCACAAGTTCACTTCAAATATCTCTAAATTAAATCTTTAAAATAGAAGTAATTTCAAACTATAATCTACATTACTTTAGTTTGAAATTACTTTATAATCTACATTACTTATAATCTACATTACTTTAAAGATATTTATCTAAAAGCGAACATTAATATGGCCGAAGCTCAACTTCCTCGGATTGTGCAACTTTAAAGCCCCAGTCACACATCACCGGATTGTGCAACTTTAAAGCCCCTGTCACACATCACCGGATTGTGCAACTTTAAAGCCCCAGTCACACATCACCGGATTGTGCACCTTTAAAGCCCCAGTCACACATCACCGGATTGTGCAACTTTAAAGCCCCTGTCACACATCACCGGATTGTGCAACTTTAAAGCCCCTGTCACACATCACTGGATTGTGCAACTTTAAAGCCCCAGTCACACATCACCGGATTGTGCAACTTTAAAGCCCCAGTCACACATAACCGGATTGAGCAACTTTAAAGCCCCTGTCACACATCACCGGATTGTGCAACTTTAAAGCCCCAGTCACACATCACCGGATTGTGCAACTTTAAAGCCCCGTCACACATCACCGGATTGTGCAACTTTAAGCCGTCATACCGGATTGTGCAACTTTAAAGCCCCTGTCACATCACCGGATTGTGAACTTTAAAGCCCCTGTCACACATCACCGGATTGTGCAACTTTAAAGCCCCTGTCACACATCACCGGATTGTGCAACTTTAAAGCCCCTGTCACACATCACCGGATTGTGCAACTTTAAAGCCCCTGTCACACATCACCGGATTGTGCAACTTTAAAGCCCCTGTCACACATAACCGGATTGTGCAACTTTAAAGCCCCTGTCACACATCACCGGATTGTGCAACTTTAAAGCCCCAGTCACACATAACCGGATTGTGCAACTTTAAAGCCCCAGTCACACATCACCGGATTGTGCAACTTTAAAGCCCCTGTCACACATCACCGGATTGTGCAACTTTAAAGCCCCAATCACACATAACCGGATTGTGCAACTTTAAAGCCCCAGTCACACATCACCGGATTGAGCAACGGAGAGAATTGTCTAGTCAGGGTGCCATAAGTATCAAAATGTATTAAAATGTGCCAAAATGTTGCAATATCGGGTCAAAGGCTGCTGGATGAACGGACATGAAATGGACATGAAACGGACATGAACGGATAGCCAACGGACGAAACAAACTCAAAACGGACAAGAACCGTAGACGTCAGTCCGGCGGCATCCGTTCCTAGTTTTGTGCATGTTCAAAACTTGTACGGACACAAAACGGACTTTGTTTGGTTTCTGTCCATTTCCCCCAATCCGGTGATGTGTGACTGGGGCTTAAGAGTTGGATGTAATTATTGTGTTATGGACTTTCTCCTTCTCTAAGTATGTGTATGGTCTGTAGTTTCTTTACCACCAGTGGGGACTTATCAGTGAGCTACACGCATCCGGGTCCTGTCTACAACTGGTAGGCGGGTGGGGGTGGGTGGGTGGTGGGTGGTGGGTGGTGAGCGGGTGGTACGTGGGTGGTACGTAGGTGGTGATTGGGTGGTAGATGGGTGGCTGGAGATGGATGGTCGGTGGGTGAGTGGTCGGTGGGTAGTGGGTGGGTGATACGTGGGTGGTGGATGGGTGGTACGTGGGTGCTAGGTGGATGGTACGTGGGCGATACGTGGGTGATGCATGGTGGTATGTGGGTGGTGGATGGGTGGGTGGTGCGTGGGTGATGCTCGGTGGGTGGTACGTGGGTGGTATCTGGGTGGTACGTGGGTGGTATATGGGTGCTACGTGGGTGCTACGTGGGTGGTAGGTATGTGGGTGGGACGATGAATGATTGACTAGGATAGGAGGGTGATGTTAATATTAGTACTACTAGTACTACTAGTACTGATATAATTACTATTATCACGACTACCATTACTACCCCCAGTACGATTAGTACTACAGGGATGACAAATCTCCGCGATTTCGCGGATTTCCGGGATTTTTCCTGTAGCTATAATTATATACTAATATGTTGGATCTGTCCTGATATGACCTTAGATGTTTCCAGGATGTAAAACTCCAACAACCAACAAAGCAATACGTTGTTTCACGCTGCAGCACCATCAGCGTATACTAATATGTAGTGAAAACGCCGCATCACTAGTAGCGTATACTACTTATGGCTTCAAACGCCGCAGCAAGGTCAGTGTATATTATTAATACGTGCTTCAAATGGTGCAGCACTATCAGCATATACTACTAATACGTGCTTCAAATGGTGCAGCACTATCAGCGTATACTACTAATACGTGCTTCAAATGCCGCAGCACTATGAGCGTATACCAATATGTATGAAACCTGACTTCCGGGAATTTTCAGGGATTCCCTGACAATGCTAAGCCTATGAGAGGATATTAGCATTTCCGCTTTTTTCCGCGGAGACCACTTTCATCCCTGGTACTACCAATACCACCACTATCATCAATACCACTATTAATAGATTCACCACAAGCACCTCCAATACCAATACCACCATGACTTCTATCAGCACTACTACCACCACCACTACCACTACTATCAATGCCACTACTACCACCACTACCACTACCACCACTACTACTACCACCACTACTACGACCACCACTACTACTACCACCACCACTACCACTACTACCAATGCAACGACTACCACCACTACCACCACTACTACTACTACCACCACCACTACTACCACCACCCCCACTACCATTACTATCAATGCCACGACTACTACTACCACCACCACTACCAATACTACCAATGCCACTACTACAACCACCACTACTCTCAATGCCACTACTACCACCGCTACTACTACTACTACCACCACTACTACTACCACTACTACCAATGCCACTACTACCACCACCACTACCACTACTATCAATACCACTACCACCACTACTACTACCACTACTACCAATGCCACTACTACCACCACACTATCAATACTACTACTACCACCACTACCACTACTACTAATGCCACTACTAATATCAATACCACTACCACCACTACTACTACCAGCACCACTACCACTATTACCAATGCCACTACTACCACCACTACCACAACTACCGACACTACTACCAATACCACCACCACCACTACCACCAATACTGCCACCATCACCACCACCACTACCACTAATACCAATACCACCATTACCATCACCACCACGACCACCACTACCACCACCACTACCACTACTACAACTACTGCTACAAGCGCCCACCAGGAATATCCACCGCCAGGAAGCCGGGCTTCCGACCCTTCACAAAGTGACATCTTAATAGTAATAATACGTCAGTTCACTTTAGTCTCTGGTGCACACGTTATCATGTTGCTATTTTGGGACCGATCAATTTTTGAAGCAGCCAATTTTTGCGCTAGGCCACACGCCGTCTACCACGTCTCCGGCTTTGCGCTTTATGTCCCCCCCCCCTACCCAACCCCCCACACGCCCACACGCCCGCCTACCCCCGCCGCCATCCTCCCGCTGGTAGTAGTAGTAGTAGATACAAATGGGGCTTTTAATACGCGTTCACGCGCATTTTCCTCTCTGCACCACCTCACTATCACAGCCAGCAGGTGACGGGGCTAACATGTGTGACACCAGAAGTAAAACCCATACAAAACCACACAACCACACACCACACCAACACACGTAGCCAGCAGGTGACAGGCTAACATGTGGGACACCAGAAGTAAAACCCATACAAAACCACACAACCACACACCACACCAACACACGTAGCCAGCAGGTGACAGGCTAACATGTGGGACACCAGAAGTAAAACCCATACAAAACCACACAACCACACACCACACCAACACACGTAGCCAGCAGGTGACGGGGCTAAACTGTGGGACACCAGAAGTAAAACCCATACAAAACCACACAACCACACACCACACCAACACACGTAGCCAGCAGGTGACGGGGCTAACATGTGTGACACCAGAAGTAAAACCCATACAAAACCACACAACCACACACCACACCAACACACGTAGCCAGCAGGTGACGGGGCTAACATGTGGGACACCAGAAGTAAAACTCATACAAAACCACACAACCACACACCACACCAACACACGTAGCGAGCAGGTGACGGGGCTAACATGTGGGACACCAGAAGTAAAACCCATACAAAACCACACACCACACCAACACACGTAGCCAGCAGGTGACGGGGCTAAACTGTGGGACACCGAAAGTAGTAAAAACCCAGACACAACCACACCAATACACACACCACACCAACACACACAGCCAACAGGTGAGGGGGCTAAAATGTGGGACACCAGACGGAAAACCCCATACACAACCACACACACTCACACCCCACATCACACCACACGAGACACACCACACACCACTCGCCTCCATCCCACACCACAGCACACATCCGGCAGGTGACGAGGCTAAGATGTGTGATAGCAGAAGAAGTACACAAGTCACACAACCACACTAACACACACACCACACCAACATACACAGCCAGCAGGTGACGAGGCTAACACACACACCACACCAACATACACAGCCAGCAGGTGACGAGGCTAAAAGGTGTGACACCAGAAGTAAAAACCCATACTCACACAACCACACTAACACACACACCACACCAACACACACAGCCAGCAGGTGACGAGGCTAAAAGGTGTGACACCAGAAGTAAAAACCCATACTCACACAACCACACTAACACACACACCACACCAACACACACAGCCAGCAGGTGACGAGGCTAAAATGTGTGATACCAGAAGTAAAAACCCATACTCACACAACCACACTAACACACACACCACACCAACACACACAGCCAGCAGGTGACGAGGCTAAAATGTGTGATACCAGAAGTAAAAACCCATACTCACACAACCACACTAACACACCCACCACACCAACACACACAGCCAGCATGTGACGAGGCTAAAATGTGTATACCAGAAGTAAAAACCCATACTCACACAACCACACTAACACACACACCACACCAACACACACAGCAGCAGTGACGAGGCTAAAATGTGTGATACCAGAAGTAAAAACCCATACTCACACAACCACACTAACACACCCACCACCAACACACACAGCCAGCAGTGACGAGGCTAAAATGTGTGATACCAGAAGTAAAAACCCATACTCACACAACCACACTAACACACACACCACACCAACACACACAGCCAGCAGGTACGAGGCTAAAATGTGTGATACCAGAAGTAAAAACCCATACTCACACAACCACACTACAACACCAAACAACACAGCCGCGTGACGAGGCTAAAATGTGTGAACCAGAAGTAAAACCCATACTCACACACCACACTAACACAACACCACACCAACAACACACAGCCAGCAGGTGACGAGGCTAAAATGTGTGATACCAGAAGTAAAAACCCATACTCACACAACCACACTAACACACACACCACACCAACACACACAGCCAGCAGGTGACGAGGCTAAAATGTGTGATACCAGAAGTAAAAGCCCATACTCACACAACCACACTAACACACCCACCACACCAACACACACAGCCAGCAGGTGACGAGGCTAAAATGTGTGATACCAGAAGTAAAAGCCCATACTCACACAACCACACTAACACACCCACCACACCAACACACACAGCCAGCAGGTGACGAGGCTAAAATGTGTGATACCAGAAGTAAAAACCTATGCTCACACAACCACACTAACACATCCACCACACCAACACACACAGCCAGCAGGTGACGAGGCTAAAATGTGTGACACCAGAAGGAAAAGCCAATACTCACACAACCACACTAACACACACACCTCACCAACACACACAGCCAGCAGGTGACGAGGCTAAAATGTGTGATACCAGAAGTAAAAGCCCATACTCACACAACCACACTTACACACCCACCACACCAACACACACAGCCAGCAGGTGACGAGGCTAAAATGTGGGACACCAGAAGTAAAAACCCATACTCACACAACCACACTAACACACCCACCACACCAACACACACAGCCAGCAGGTGACGAGGCTAAAATGTGTGATACCAGAAGTAAAAACCCATACTCACACAACCACACTAACACACCACCACACCAACACACACAGCCAGCAGGTGACGAGGCTAAAATGTGTGATACCAGAAGTAAAAACCCATACTCACACAACCACACTAACACACCCACCACACCAACACACACAGCCAGCAGGTGACGAGGCTAAAATGTGGGACACCAGAAGAAGTAAAACCCCATACTCACACAACCACACCAACACACACACCGCACCAACACACACAGCCAGCAGGTGACGAGGCTAAAATGTGGGACACCAGAAGAAGTAAAACCCCGTATAAAAACCACAAAATACACACACCACACCACACCACACACACCTACCCACCCACTCCACACCACACCACACATACCACACCACACCACACCACACGGCCATCAGGTGATGGGACTAGAATATGGGACACCACAAGAAGTAAAAACCCATACAAAACAACGTACACACACACCACACCACACCACACCACACCACACCACACCACACCACACCACACCACACCATACGCACCACACCATACGCACCACACCACACCGCACCATACGCACCACCCAAACGGCCATCAGGTGATGGGACTAGAATATAGGACACCAGAAGAAGTATACACCCATACAAAGCAACGTAAACACACACACCACACCACACACACCACACACACCACACACCGCGCACCACACCACACACACCACACCCCGCGCTGCTCCACACTACACCACACCACTACCGCCTATCCACAAATACACCCGCCCACACACAGAGCGAGCTAAACTTAGCAACAAGAGAGATGAAGTTCAGCAAAATGCCACCGGGCACTAAACAGTGTCAGCCACGACAAAGCCTAAATGTCCAAGATTGAATGAAGCTATCCCGGAATAGAATGTCGCGCTACATGGATCGGCGGCGTGATGTGTCGACATAAAACCCCGCCAACAATGGGGGTCGTAGAGGGCAGTTGACGTCTCGAATGTGGCGCCATGTGAGAGAAAGGGGAACTAGAGCCGAATATATTGCTACACAGTGATGGTAATATAATAACATAGTGACACGCTGTACCTGACACAGGTCTAATGGGGAGGTGGGCGGATGGTGGCGCCACTGGTATTATTTGGTAGGTGATGAAGATAATGACAAGATACTATAGGGCCTTCTATAAATTTATACTCGCATTATTCGTTATGCATCACATATTTATATTATATGTGCATTATATGTATAGTTAAAATTTGACCGTCCCGACGGGTCTATAGGCGATAACGGCCAGACGCAGCTGGCATACAGTGCTTAGAGCTGGCATACAGTGCTTAGAGCCCTCACCGGTGGCGCCAGTGTGGCCAATGCCATACAGAGTCAGTTAGATAGCATACAGTGAATATACTATTACATAGGGAACTGAAGATAGATAGTGTCCTTGTTTATATTCCCATAATAGATTATAGAGCACATATACATGTCCTTGTCTATATTCCCGTATTCTCATTATATATAGATTGATTGGTTAATTATTTATTGATGATGGTTCAATGCCGTGTCGGTAGAAAGGGCCATATTCACGGCCATAATCTCTTTCTATATATGTGTCTATATACTTATATATAATATTTATAGATATATTTATATATATATATATATCTATTTAAATAGATGATATATAAATATATAAAAATATTATTTGAATATATATATATATATATATTATATATCTAAATATTATAGATACATGTATAAATATTAGGTATGTACGCAAACATATGTGACGCGAGGGGGGGGGGCGCCCGGCGATTTACCCGGCAGCTAGGAGGCAGGGGCACTCCACCAATGTGCACAGCGTACATATTGGGTGTACATGTTACCCTTGCATTTATACTCGTATAATGCATTATACATCCCATATAAGCCTCCTGTATTGGAAGTTAGAATATAATAGCCCTGGTCTACATAATTATTTGTGCCGTAATCGCGCGCTGAACATACCGCGCTTAAGCCCGGAGTATGGCTACCCCTGTGGCACCGGTGGCTCCCCCTGCAGGCAGACGGGCAGCAGGCCTGCACCACGTGCGTCACATCTATGACCTTGACCCTCGACCCGCATTCAGCCAATCTGATAAGCAAATGAACACGGACGGTGCACATCGCTATGTACTTGTTCCGTTGCTGTTAACTTTCTAAACACAAACACACGAAATATATACACTAACACACACAAACGAACAACTAAACACAAACAACTAAGCATGTGCTGTAAAAAAAAGTCGGTTATGATTCCATGCAATTGTTTTCTTTGTTTAAGATGGATAGTTTCTCTTTTGTCTGACAGACATGTCTTGTCTCATAGGGTTGGTAATGTTCTATGTACATGTTTTGTCTCATAGGGTTGGTCATGTTCTATGTATATGTTTTGTCTCATAGGGTTGGTGATGTTTTATGTATATGTTTTGTCTCATAGGGTTGGTAATGTTTGATGTATATGTTTTGTCTCATAGGGTTGGTGATGTTTTATGTATATGTTTTGTCTCATAGGGTTGGTAATGTTTGATGTATATGTTTTGTCTCATAGGGTTGGTGATGTTTTATGTATATGTTTTGTCTCATAGGGTTGGTAATGTTTGATGTATATGTTTTGTCTCATAGGGTTGGTGATGTTTTATGTATATGTTTTGTCTCATAGGGTTGGTAATGTTTGATGTATATGTTTTGTCTCATAGGGTTGGTGATGTTTTATGTATATGTTTTGTCTCATAGGGTTGGTAATGTTTTATGTATATGTTTTGTCTCATGGTTGGTGATGTTTTATGTATATGTTTTGACTCATAGGGTTGGTAATGTTTTATGTATATGTTTTGTCTCATAGGGTTGGTCATGTTCTATGTATATGTTTTGTCTCATAGGTTTGGTGATGTTTTATGTATGTTTTATCTCATATAGTTGTTGATGTTTTATGTATATGCTTTGTCTCATAGGGTGGGTCATGTTCTATGTATATGTCTTGTCTCATAGGGTTGGTCATGTGTTATGTATATGCTTTGTCTCATAGGCTTGGTAATGTTCTATGTATGTGTTTTGTCTTGATATGGATGGTAATGTTTTATGTATATGTTTTGTCTTATAGGGTTGGTGATGTTCTATGTATATGTTTTGTCTCATAGGGTTGGTGATGTTTTATGTATATATGTTTTGTCTCATATGGTTGGTGATATTTTATGCATATATGTTTTGTCTCATAGGGTTGGTAATGTTCTATGTATATGTTTTGTCTCATAGGGTTGGTAATGTTTTATGTATATGTTTTGTCTCATAGGGTTGGTAATGTTTTATGTATATGTTTTGTTTCATAGGGTTGGTAATGTTTTATGTATATGTTTTGTCTCATAGGGTTGGTAATGATTTATGTATATGTTTTGTCTCATAGGGTTGGTAATGTTTTATGTATATGTTTTGTCTAATAGGTATGGTAATGTTCTATGTATATGTTTTGTCTCATAGGGTTGGTAAAGTTCTATGTATCTGTTTTGTCTCATCTCATAGGGTTGGTAATTTTCCATGTATAGTTTTTATCTCATAGGAGTATCTGCTAACCATGAATGAATTCCACTGTATAGTATAGATCTATACCTTGAAGCCATCATTCCTAGAAACAGGCAGTTGTATACCTGTCTCTTTATTCCTATTTCTATTCCTTCTTTGCAATTAGTGAGGGTGTTTTTTTTGTATTTGCAGTTGAGCTCCAAACTAATAATGACCCCCCCCCCCCATAGTTGGTTGTGCGTAGTAATTTAGAATGCACATGCCACTAATTACCCAGTACCAGTCACGGCAACGCCAATGTTACTAGGACTTACCCACTCACTCACTCACACACTCACTCCCTCACGCACTCAACCACACCCCCTAACCCAGTCACTCACTCAATCACTCACTTTCTCACTCACCCACTCACTCATTCACTTATTCACTCACTCACCTACCCACTCACTCGCCCACTCACCCATCCATCCACACACACCCTCACCCACTCACCCACACACAACCTCACCCACTCACTCAACCACCTCACTCAACCACTCACTCACCCACTCACTCCCTCACCCACTCAACCACACCCCCTAACCCAGTCACTCACTCACTCACTTTCTCACTCACTCATTCACTTATTCACTCACCCACTCACTCACCTACCCACTCACTCACTCACCCACTCACTTATTCACTCACCCACTCACTCACCTACCCACTCACTCGCCCACTCACCCATCCATCCACACACACCCTCACCCACTCGCCCACACACAACCTCACCCACTCACTCAACCACCTCACTCAACCACTCACTCAACCACTCACTCAACCACTCACTCACTCAACCACTCACCCACTCACTCACTCACTCCCTCATTATTTTGATCACATTGATATTATACTGAGGCATGTACACACCACTACTAACAAGTCATCGTGGTCGTTGATAATAGTAATAACTATAAAGTTTCCGTCGCTGATTTTTCAGCAACGCAGGCCCATCAGTGCAGCGTCCGATCCAAATTAGAACGTACCGTGTGTAAAACGACCCGGGCTATCATCCAGCCGTCTCACTGGAGGGCGCTTCAAACACCCCACGTTTACAGCCTTCCCTAGCCCCTCCACACACACGCACTCAGCCACAGGCACACCCACACTCACACGTAGGTCAACACCCACAGGCACACCCACATCCACACGTAGGTCAACACCCACAGGCACACCTACATCCACACGTAGGTCAACACCCACAGGCACACCCAGACGTAGGTCTACACCCACAGGCACACCCACACCCACACGTAGGTCCACACCCACAGGCACACCCACACCCACACCCACATGCGCGTCTCCACTCACAGGCACACACGCACACCCACACGCACGCGCACAGGCACACCCACACCCACACATACACCCACATGCCACCCACACCCACAGGCGTGCCTAAACTCACAGGAACACCCACACCCACACCCACAGGCGCGCCTAAACTCACAGGAACACCCACACCCACACCCACACCCACAGGCGCGCCTCCACTCACAGGCCCACCCATCCACACACACACGCACAAACACCTATACCAGCACGCCTACGCCCGCACGCACACCCACATACGCGCGCACCCACGCACACCCACGCGCACGCGCACATCCACACGCATACCCATCCACACGCGCATCCACCCACACGCGCACCCATACACAACGCACTCACTCAGACACACGCATACGCACATCCACACGCACACCTACCCCTACACGCACACACACACGCACACACATACACCCACACCGACCTGGGCTCTATGTGTGTGGGAGTTTGTTTTGTTGAGTTAACATTTCCATATAAATGGACCCGTACTTCCAGTTATTCAAACCACACCCACAGTCCATTAAGGTGGCGCGGTTAAGCTGATTGTACCAATGATCTCGTCAAACTGGCACAATTAACACTTATAAGCTGCTTTTATTTCACTGGCAGCTAAAGGATCTCATGGAGTGTTTCCTAATTTTAGATCAGCAGAATCCCCTTGCAGTTATTGGTCGAGAGAGTGTTTTCTACTTTCACAGCAAAGCACGCCTGGAACATTACTGACACTAGTTTGTTTGTTTGTTTGTTGTTGTTTTACGACCTAGCAACATATAAGGTGATATCAGGATGGGTACCGACTTGTGAGAGTGCACACTCGTGGCGACTTTATAGTGCTGTCCCACAGTGAGACCAGGCTGCCAGCACCATGCCCTGTATATAAAAGATTCACCCTGTACTTGTAGTACACGGGTGAACGACAACGTAGTGTAAATACGGGCGAAAATAGCTTTAGTATGGAACAGGAAGTAGAATGCCTGGTTCCAATATCAAATGGATACTTATATCGGCACAGAGTTGGTGAAATGGGAGAGAATGCAAAAAGACAAGATGGCGGCCATAGAACGCTGTCGATTTCACTTTTAAATCTTATTAAACTAGATGTTTTATTATATCTTTCAACTCAAAGGTAGCGGGGAAATATGATGACATATATACAAAGAATAAATGTTGCTTCTTAGATTGTGAAATTAGGCTCTCATTTAATTAACCCGCTTTTTCGACCGTTTTTATATAGGGCTGGTCTTCACCCATGTATTGCGAGTACCGAGTGAATCCTTTATCTACATGACCTGATATTCCACTCAGTCACATTATTCTGACGCTGAGCCGAACAGTCCTTGCCATATCTTAATAATGCCGAGCGCCTGGCTAGGAAGCGACAAGTATACATTTTTAAGTCATTGGTTTGACTTGACCAGGCTTCGAACCCACGATCTACCAACACGGGAGACGGACGCTCTAACTCATTCGGCCATCCCGTCTGGTCACTGACACTAGTAGATTTCCACCACCAACCCGCCCTCTTGACAGTAGTTGAATTACCACTAATCGGCCCTCTGGTGGCAGTGGCAGGAACTAACGTTGAGGGTAGCAACTCAGTACAAAAATAAGTCCATTCCACAACTGTTGTCGCATAATTACTGTGACCGCGAAATCGATCGCGGCGGTTGTTCTATTTATAGATGCAATCCTATGTCAGCTCGCGCATGCGCAGGTGGTATCCATTACTCCGGGTGTTCTAATGACCAGGTGATATCTCACTAGGTCACGTGGTATCATCATTGCAAATGGAGAAGTATATATGTGAGCTGGGGCTGACAAGGAAGAGATGCCCCCACACACACCCACCTACCCACCCGACACACACACACACATTCTTCAATTTCCTGCACGGTGGGCGAATCGGTAAGACTTAAGGGCGCATTCCATATATGCGTAATGCGTAATGCGTTATGCGTTACGCGTTATGCGTTATGCGAATGCCAGCATTCCATATACGCGTAATGCGTATTGCGTTATGCGTTATGTGTTATGCAGTGAAGTATATAAAAAGTACACACACACAGACACACACACACAGAAACACAGAAATGAGAAATATGAAGAATGGGACAGTGCAAACATGTAGGTTTATGCGGCGGACCTGTTAGGAAGCACTCTGCATGAGAAATATGAAGAATGGGACGGTGCAAACATGGCTCAGTTTAGCTTGCTTCGAGGGATGTTAGGACCGTCCCAAATATGAAGACTGCTTCCTAACAGGTCCGCCGGGGCCGTATTCATGAGCTCGGGGTAGGGCTCTAACCCCCCCCCCCGGCTAACGGTGGAAAATCCGTATTCATGAGCGTGGGGTAGCGCTACCCTGGGGCTCTAACCTGGGGGTACCCTACCCCACTTTCGACTCAGGGGTAAGGGACTATCCCGAGGGGTTAGTGAGCCTGTGTGGGTCTGAATCTATTCAATGCGATCATATTTGATAGATTTAAATACGCAATAAGTGAAATTTATTCAAATTAACCCTAAATCCGAAGCGAAATTAACGCTGCTGCCGCAAAGGCGGCGATATTAATATTTTCAAATCGACGAATGTAAAGTACACAAATCGCCGCCTCCGCAGCGACGTCGATATCCATACTGTCCAACGTTAACCAAACATGGCCGCCGCCGAATCGGCGTGAATTTCTTATGCCCTAATCTATTAAATGCAGTCATATTTAACAGAATTACATACGCAATAAGTGAAATCTTATCAATTTAACCCTAAATCCAAAGCGAAATTCACGCTGCTGGCGCAAAGGCGGCGATATTAATATTTTCGAATCGACGAGTGTAAACAAAGCGAACGGGTAGCTATCCGGACTGGCTAGAACATTGGTGAATACCGATTGACCTACTTAACCGCCGCCGTTAAACCACGGGATACCTACCCAACGGCTAAGCCTAACCTCCGGCTAACCGTACCCCGAGCTCATGAATACGGGCCCTGGTAACTGGCTAAGCTTCCTTCGTGATGCCAGCAACAAGACTGAGCTGTTTCACTTCCTTCCGGGAAAAGATGTGTGAAACAGAGACGACAAGCGCAGTCATCGTCACAAAAGGAGAAGACGCCATTAGCAACACAAGGCGGTCTCTGGATGCTGTGTCCCCATGTTGTCATGAAGAAGCTGACAGTCAAACATTTATTTGTACACGCCAGGGATGTAATGACTGATAGGAGCAAGTATATTATGATTAAGACTAATGACACGGACGTGCTAGTCATAGCAATATCTGTACTGCCATCCTTATAGGAACTAGGTCTTGAGAAAATGTGGATTGCCTTTGGCCAAGGAGCCAAGATGCGATGGATTCCAGTCCATGAGGTAGTTTCTGCAATAGGGCTTGAGAAAGCTAGAAGGAACCCATACTTTCATGCATTCACTGGATGTGACGTTGTGTCTGCCTTCTGTGGGAAAGCGAAGAAATCTGCATGGCAGACTTGGAATGTATTTGATGATGTTTCTGAAACATTCACTAATCTCATCCAGCATCCAACATTGATTTGTGATCTTGACCTCATGTATGACAGGTGAAGCACGACTAGATCTCTTTGCATGTTGGTAGATCGTGGGGTCGTGGGTTCGAACCCTGGTCGAGTCAAACCAATGTCTTAAAAATTGATACTTGTCACTTCCTAGCCTGGCGCTCGACATTATTAGGATAGGGCAAGGACTGGTTGGCTCAGTGTCCGGATAATGTGACTGAGTGGGATATCAGGTCATGGTGCTGGTGGCCTGGTCTTCCAGTGGGGCAGCACTATAAAGTCACCATGAGCGGGCACTGTCACAAGTCGGTACCGGTCCTGATAAGACCTTAGATGTTGCTAGGACGTAAAACAACAACAACAGATCTCTTTGCCAGCAAGCAGAGGGCGTACAACTCAATTCCACCAACACAGGCAGCCCTCAGCAAACATGCAAAGCGTGCGGTCTACCAGGCTGGGATCATCTGGGGCCAGGCAACCATCTGCAATCCAGACACGAGTAGTCCCGCTGAATGGGGGTGGACACAGAAAGGAGAGACATGGCAGATATGTTGGACAACACTACCTACCCCCTATTGCAGAGAGCTGTCGAGAACTGACGAAGTGTTCCTGTAAGAAAGGTTGCAAAGGAAGGTGCAAGTGCTTTCAGTCAGAGCTCCCCTGCACATCACTCTGCAGCTACATATGTGAACAGTAGCAGCTGGAGGGCCAGTGGCATGGTATGCATACCTTTGAACATTTACTAGCCGGGGTAAAGCTTACGTAATTAAAAACAGACAATCTGGTGGCCATCTTGAAAAATGTGTCAGTGTGCTTTATAAACAGGAAAATCCACTTCAGCAGGCTTGAAAACATAGGAATCTACACCTAGATCATGCAAATTGGACAACAACAAATACTTCTAGGCTAAACGTCAACTTCGGTCGCCTAATTTGGTGGCCATCTTGAAAAGTGGCCGCCATCTTGGATTTTCAAGTGGCCAATTGGGCAGATTTGACTAGTATCACTTGGAGAACAAGGGTGCCAAATTTGATGCTTGTATCATCATTTGCATGATTCCTCTAAAAAATTGCTTTTATTTGCCCCACTTATGTCATTTTCAGAATGTGACAGTACTGCTAGGTACACACCTACCGTATACGATTCGCGCACTAAAAATCGCGACCCGACCCGACCCGTTTAAACTGAAAACGGGCCGATTCATTTTTCGAATCGCGAATCGCAATCGTCAGGAAGCGGTTTTAGCCCTAAAAAGTCGCGAATCGCAATCGGTAGGTGTTCTAGGGGAGTGCACACCTCATGGTTTTTGGGCAGTTTTAGATCGTATACTGTAGGTGGGTGCGGAAAAACGGTAGGTGTGTACCTAGCATAAGCGAGATAGACCACACAAAGAAACACCACAAAAAAAACAAAGGTGAGCTGCTTACAGAACTATGATCCTACACTTGACTTTATGGCGCGCACTCTGGTGTGTGTGTGTGTGGTATTTGTGTGTGACACGTGTGTTGCGGCGGCAATGGGGGTGGGGGAGGGTCGAGGTGAGGGGGGGTGGGGGGTGGGGGGTCAGCGGGGCACTGCATTGACTTAAAGTTGCATGGTCCGATGAAATATAATTTTGTCAGAATTAAAACAACTACCTACATTTGATCGTATATAATATAACTTAGATACTGGTACATTAGCTAATGATTTGGGACAGCATATACAGAATAACCTGTTAATTTATAACATCACCCCTTTGGACACTCACTTTGAAGCGCCCATTATGCAGGGAGGCCATTAACCAATTAGGCCAATCTCATGACCTCATTAGAGCCAAGTAGGCCTACTGTGCAGGGCCATGCCTAGGATTAGTAGGTCATGTCACACCACTTGGTGATCGCGAGATGACGATCTGGGTCATAGCCACAGGACTTTTGGCAAGCTTGTCGAAATTATCTTGGGTTCTTTCAGCTCAAATTGCTCCAAAGCTAGCAATTTTTCATCAAAGTTACTCAGGATTAATGCATATCAGGATGTTAGGGTCAACCTGAGCTATTTATCTCAAATATAACTAACAAATTCAAACGCCATCGGACCATGCAACTTTAATGCTAATCTGTCAGTACAGAATGCCGGCTGAGATTAATTGTGCCATGTGCAGTGACAACTTGGGTGTCGGAATCGGATAGAGCCGGCAAGTATTAAACACCTCTTCAACGACAGACCCCCAGATTGGCCAGTGCGGGGTGCGTCTGTGTGTGTGTCTGTGTGTGTGTGTGTCTGTGTCTGTGTGTTTGTGTGTGTGTGGGTCTGTGTGTGTGTGCGTGTGTGTGTGTAAGGGGTGCACAGGTGTGGGTGGGGGGAGGAGGGGAGTACTGCGTCAGGCATGTTGACACATTAAACCTGTACCTTGCCAACACACGTACAGCCGCGACAACGGCTAAAGTAACTAATTGCGGTGTTATTGTTTTCCTTGGTTTGCTTTTTATGTGCCTTGTCATGCCCCAACCCACCGCAACTGTCACCGCCATCACCAACAATAAACCACACCACAAACAAGCACCACCAACTACCACCACCACATTACCACCTCCTCCACCTCCCCGCACTTAGCGACCGGACGCGCTGACCGAATCGGCAGAGCGCGGGCCTCGCGTGCGGAAGGTCGGGAGTTCCATTTCCGGTCGAGTCAAACCAATAACTTACTAAATTGATACTTGTCACTTCCTAGCCTCGCGCCTGGCATTACTCAGATAGGGCAAGGGTTGGTTGGCTCAGTGTCAGGATAATGTGACTGAGTGGGCTACCAGGTCATGGTGCTGGTTGCCTGGTCTCCCAGTATAAAGTCACCATAAGTGCGCACTTTCACAAGTCGGTATCCGTCCTGATATGACCTTAGATGTTGCCAGGACGTAAAACTCCAACAACCAACCAAGCCGCACACAACCATGTCTGCATACATATATGCTGTATAAGCCCTTATACGAGTATAATAACGCCAGAAGCTTCCATATGCTTCTCAGCCCTAACTCCTCCCTCAGTCATCGACTGGAGGAGCCTTGATCTGCTGTTTCATCCTACTCACACTCAGATCCATTGGGGGCGCCACCCGTCTGTGCACGCACCACTGCCCCCCAACTCCACCTACGCTCACTGTACTTACTCCTGTACGTATTTAATTGCCTTGCAGTCACTGTGTTTATGGCGCAAGTACACATATCTTGCATCACGCAAGGTTGTGCAACTGGGTAAGTGTCAAAATAAAAGAGCAGCAGCAATAACAAAAGCCTAATCAAAGCGCTAAATTGATGCAGTCATTAAACATGTTGACAGCATGAACCGTAATAAAGTCACAACAAGGACAGTGGAATGCTCTCTAAGGGGAGTTTGTATTGATGGGGAAGTGGAATGACACTAGGATAGTGCTTTGAGCACACTGTATGACATCTGACTTCTGGGAGTTGTCCCCAATACCCTGACAGTGCTGAGACTATTGGAGAATATCTACATTTTCATGGAAATGTCATGAAGTTTATCAATGATAAGGATTATTTATAGATTCCTCCGGAGATTTCCTTGTTTTTGGCGGGTTTATTTGAGAGATACTGCTTTCATCGATCCAGAAAACTGGTGCAGTGTATGTAGCAGACATAAGCCCCATTCACACACGGGCCTTAAGTCGCCTCAACTAGTTCACCTCATCTAAGTCGACTCAGATCGCATGTGTGAATACTCCACTGAGGAGGATTAGGCGTGAGTTGACTCAACTAGTTTGTCTCATGTAGACCGCTTCGCGAGGTGGATTAGATGAGGCAACCTAGTTGATGCGACTTAAGGCCCGTGTGTGAACGGGGCTATAGAGGGCAATCATAGTGGTAACACACAAAGTAGACAGGGAGTCTATGTGTGGTGCACTGGTAGAGGAGCAGCGGGCCCTGTTGCCTGCACACAGGGGTGGGGGTTACTATGGTTACTAATTAGGAGAAGGTGACCAGCATCAACGCTCAGTAGTTCGGGTGTAAGAGGGTGTGGGAGGTAGTGAACACGCCTACAGGAAGTGGCAAATATATCTAGTGTAAAATATGTTTTAGGACAATTTCACTGCAATCTACGTTACAAACAAATGCAAGAACCTTATTAAGTTTGGTCATCAGGAGGCAAGGTGACTCATAATAGACAGAGGTGAAAAATAGATCATATGAGAGGAATACCGAGTACATGAAGGCAAGGGAATGGAATATAGTAGAATAAAGAAGTACAGGGACAATAGAAACATATAAAACATTAATCAAAAGAGAGCTAAATGCACCGCCAGACTAATGACAACAACAAATAAAATGAATTAAAAAAGAAAAAGAAAGATAGATAAATAAATAAATAGAAAATACACTGATAATTCAAGCAAAGTCTTAGAGGGTACAGATACATACAAAAGGTAAACTTTAAACTTAAAATCAAAACCTAATGACCACTACTACAGCAAGGTGAACAACATTCAGAGAAATTAACTATTGGTAACCAAACAATTATCTGATTGTAGAACGAACAAACTCACAGAGGTTTGGGGGATGTGAGAGAATGCTTACAAACAGAGAAAGAATGCATGCAGTAGTTAGCTACACAACAACTGAAAGTGATAAAAAGAACTGGAGTCACAAGACTATTACTGTGTAACGGCGAAAACAAGTCATTAGACTTAACCCTTATGGGCAGCATAAATACACCCATCACCAAAAAAAAAGTGAAAAAAGGGTGGTATGGGGGTGCAAAGACTATTTGAAGTATAGAGAATATGAGTGGAAGGGGAACCAACCCGAACTTCTGCCGTGTAAGCTGTGGCTGGGTCTGCTGGGTCTCAGCTTCAGTCCTTATTGAGGGACCAGCGGAAACCGGAATATCCGTATTGGGGGCAGTTAGCGCCACTTAGCGGGCATAATGCCGGTGTGTAATAACGTGGCGCCCCCTGCTGGTGCCGGAATCACCTGATGGCCGACTGCCGTGTGAGCAGCTCACTCACACTCACAGAGAGCTCTGACCACACGTCCGGTAAGTACACACCACCAGGTACCAGGCAGGGGCCGGCTGCTGCTCACCCAGTGTTCACCCGGTGTTCACCTGGTGTTCACCCAGTGTTCACCTGGTGTTCACCCAATGTTCATGTGGTGTTCACCCAGTGTTCGCCCGGTGTTCAACCGGTGTTGACCCAATGTTTATGTGGTGTTCACCCAATGTTCACCAGGTGTTCGTCCAGTGTACACCCAGTGTTCACCCAGTGTTCACCCAGTGTTCACCCACTTTTCACCTAATGAAATGCGCAGAATAGGTTCAGTATTATATTAAACTGACTTTCCAGTCTGGTGTTATGCATCAATAGCAAAGGGCGAAGGACTGCTGTTATGAGGATACTATGACTGAGTGGGATATCGAGTCATGGTGCCGGAGGCCCAGTCTCCCATTGGGGCCGTACTATAAAGTCGCACCTGCACGAGTTGGTACCCATCCTCACATGATATTTGATGTTGTTAGGATGTAAAGCTCCAAACAACAAATAAACACATTTTCAGTCCATAATGTAATTCTGACGCCACTGTAACTGGCTTGTTATTGGTAATACTTGTAGGTGGCGCCACCGTCATGCCCCCCCCCCCCCTACTCCGGCATTCCTCGGGTGTAGTTGAGGTGCGGTGAATGTGTGGTAAAACCCGCCCGCCCAGAGCAAGGCAGAAGCACTCTTGCACTGTCACTAATTGAGGCAGCTGACCGTTCTCAAGGCGAGCTGCTTGAGTGTTGCCCCTGGGGCCGTGCTGCCAACACTATGTCGACAGTTACTTGTAAGGCAAAACAACCCATCTTTCGCAGGTCAATTTTGAATAGAGCGTTTATGGCAGTAATTTTTAACGAAAGAGTGAAAAGTTGTATTTAAGCAAAATCACACCACACATGATTTCAACAACCGTTTTGGCAGAAAATATGTGATATTCGGGCAAGTGGTAGACTTTGCATCGGCGCACCAGGTTGCACTGAATTGTTTATGAGTGCATCAGCATCTATGTTGGATTTGTAGGATTAAATCTTGGCATACCAGGGTCATTATATGAAACTAGACACTAATGTGTGACAAGGAAACCAAATGAGAAAATCTCCTGAATAATAACAGAAAACATTCCAAATAATAACAGAATGCTTGTTCATATGAAGGCTTATTACATGCATATGTCAGAGTTGAAAATAGCTATTTCACATTTTGATTTTGATTTGATACCACATGGAAATCAAAGACACATTCAGAACATCCTTCTAACATACACAACACATTCAAACTATATATTATTGATTACAATTTTGCAAACAAGATTATGTCTTACGAGATAAAAATTGAAAAAGAAGTTTAACAGAAGTTTGGTAAAATGCATGGTCTTAATGCATAAATATTTTCACATTTTCACTTTAGCACCAAATTATACAAGCATACTTTTGAACAATAGCAGTGTTTGAAAACAGGAGTGTATGCAGTTATCCCCGAAAAGCATGTGGTTTTGGGGAATTTCTTTTGCGTGTGTTTTTTGTTGCTTTGTTTTATTGTTGTGTGTGTATGGGGGGGAGGGGGGGAGGAGGGGGATATTGCGTCCTGGCAACATCTATTCTAAGATCATATCGGGATGGGTACCGACTTCCAGCAATAGACAACTTTATAGTTTTTTTTTCGTTTTTTTCTTGAAGATTTATACTGCCTATTATGGATAAGTCTGAATAGACTTGTTTTCACCATTAGACAGTTTGTCGATAGAAAGTCTGAGCCTACACTATTACCGACCTAAGGGATTTTTAACCTCCCACACCACATGGACATGGTATGAGAGCAACTGGCCTTTGATGACACTGTGTGTTATACACGGTGGTGGGAATCCAAATTGCCAGAGGTGAGGGCACAGGGAATCGAACCACCGACCTTCAGATTAGAAGTCTGATCTAGAAAAGAGTCAGACACTTTAATCATTCCGCCACAGAGAACTCCATTGTCGCTCACAGGTGACTTTATAGTGCTGGTTCACTGGAATACCAGGGCACCAGCACCGTTACCTGATAGCCCACTCAGTCACATTATCCTGATACTGAGCAAACCAGTCCTTACCTTCCTTGATCGCGTCTGGCCAATATGCATGTAGTATGTAGGTTATATATCTCGTATTGTAACTATGGAATGTGACAATCAGATGAGATCGGACGTGATGGCCAACTCGCTAAGAGCTATGGCTGGCTTCCTATGCAGGAGGTCATGGGTTCGAACCCGCAGCCACGTCAAATCAGTGACTTACAAAATTGATACTTGTTGTTGCCAAGCCTGACGCTCAGTATTATTAGGCCAAGGTAGGGACTGGTTTGCTCAGTATCTGGATAAAGTGACTGAGTGGGATATCGGGTCTCCTCCCCGTTGGGCGGCATTATTATAAAGTCGCCATTAGTGTGCTGTCACCTGTCTGTACCCGTCCCGCTATGGCTATATATGTTGCTGGGACGTAAAGCTCCAACAAACAGGCAATCGGATGTGGATGTGCGAGATTTCATACCATTGGTTGTTATGGTGTTTATGAAATGTTAGCTTGGGTGTGCGGACTATAGACCTATTTCATATGACATCAGCATGGGTATTTAGGTCAGTGCAGGCGCTGCTTGACTGCAGGATGGCACATGATCACACTGCAAACTCAATGGCTATGAGCAATCTTTATACAGAAAAAATTAGATATCTCTAAAACCACACCACCTAGAAAAGAACCACTTCGCACACAAACAGATAACATGCTTAACAACCAGATTATATTAAATTTATAAGGTTAGGTTTCTGCATTTCTATTAATTTTGAATAAAATTGACATTTTGCACTGCGTGTGTATTGGCAAACTCAATGCAATGTCAATGGCCGTGAGCAATCTTCTTACAGAAAAAGAGAAATATCTCTAAAACCACACCACCTAGAAACAAACCGCTTCGTACACACACAGATAACATGCTTAACAAACAGATTATCTTAAATTTATAAGGTTTGGGTTCTTGCTCTCTATTAATTTTGAATAAATTTAACGTTTTGCACTGCGTATATCGACAAACTCAATGGCAGTGTGCCTTCGTTCTGCAGCCAAGCTACGGGCGCATACACGATGT